>CM028245.1:54623877-54880602 GCA_016432835.1 Brassica nigra
TTCGTTCAGTTACGTATTGCTAATCACTATTATCTAGAAACAGGGACAACAAACATTCAAACCTCTTTGACCATCATAATATGGAAGTGGAGGATTCAATTATGCAATAAAACAATATCGTCATATTTTTGAATTTCTCTCAAAATTTGTAGGTTAACCCTACGAAATATTGAGTTTAGATTAAATGCTCTATATACAAAATCTTATACTCTTTAGTGTTGTTTAAAATTATTTAACCACATTCTACATTTGCATTAATGTATTCTAAACAATCTTTTAAGGTACATGTACATCATTCTAATTTTTAACAATTAATTTAGTTTAAATTCATATCTTTGCTTAAATAAGTAGACTAACCACTTTGAAATCACTATTATCTAGAAACGAGGGACAACAAACATTCCAAACCTCTTTGACCATCATAATATTTAAGTGGAGGATTCAATTATGCAATAAAACAATATCGTCATATTTTTTGAATTTCTCTCAAAATTTGTAGGTTAACCCCTACGAAATATTGAGTTTTTAGTTAAATGCTCTATATACAAAATCTTATACTCTTTAGTGTTGTTTAAAATTATTTAACCACATTCTACATTTGCATTAATGTATTCTAAACAATCTTTTAAGGTACATGTACATCATTCTAATTTTTAACAATTAATTTAGTTTAAATTCATATGCTTAAATAAGTAGACTAACCTGTGAAATCACTATTATCTAGAGAAACGAGGACAACAAACATTCCAAACCTCTTTGACCATCATAATATGTAAGTGGAGGATTCAATTATGCAATAAAACAATATCGTCATATTTTTGAATTTCTCTCAAAATTTGTAGGTTAACCCTAGAAATATTGAGTTTTAGTTAAATGCTCTATATACAAAATCTTATACTCTTTAGTGTTGTTTAAAAGTATTTAACCACATTCTACATTTGAATTAATGTATTCTAAACAATCTTTTAAGGTACAAGTACATCATTCTAATTTTAACAATTAATTTAGTTTAAATTCATATACTTCTTAAATAAGTAGACTAACCACTCTGAAATCACTATTATCTAGAGAAGCGAGGGACAACAAACATTCCAAACCTCTTTGACCATCATAATATGTAAGTGGAGGATTCAATTATGCAATAAAACAATATCGTCATATTTTTTGAATTTCTCTCAAAATTTGTAGGTTAACCCCTACGAAATATTGAGTTTTACGTTAAATGCTCTATATACAAAATCTTATACTCTTTAGTGTTGTTTAAAATTATTTAACCACATTCTACATTTGATTAATGTATTCTAAACAATCTTTTAAGGTACAAGTACATCATTCTAATTTTTAACAATTAATTTAGTTTAAATTCATATACTTCTTAAATAAGTAGACTAACCCTTTGTGAAATCACTATTATCTAGAGAAACGAGGACAACAAACATTCCAAACCTCTTTGACCATCATAATATGGAAGTGGAGGATTCAATTATGCAATAAAACAATATCGTCATATTTTTTGAATTTCTCTCAAAATTTGTAGGTTAACCCCTACGAAATATTGAGTTTTTCGTTAAATGCTCTATATACAAAATCTTATACTCTTTAGTGTTGTTTAAAATTATTTAACCACATTCTACATTTGAATTAATGTATTCTAAACTATCTTTTAAGGTACATGTACATCATTCTAATTTTAACAATTAATTTAGTTTAAATTCATATCTTCTTAAATAAGTAGACTAACCAATGTGAAATCACTATTATCTAGAAGCGAGGACAACAAACATTCCAAACCTCTTTGACCATCATAATATTTAAGTGGAGGATTCAATTATGCAATAAAACAATATCGTCATATTTTTTGAATTTCTCTCAAAATTTGTAGGTTAACCCCTACGAAATATTGAGTTTTTCGTTAAATGCTCTATATACAAAATCTTATACTCTTTAGTGTTGTTTAAAATTATTTAACCACATTCTACATTTGAATTAATGTATTCTAAACAATCTTTTAAGGTACAAGTACATCATTCTAATTTTTAACAATTAATTTAGTTTAAATTCATATACTTCTTAAATAAGTAGACTAACCACTGTGAAATCACTATTATCTAGAGAAACGAGGACAACACATTCCAAACCTCTTTGACCATCATAATATGTAAGTGGAGGATTCAATTATGCAATAAAACAATATCGTCATATTTTTTGAATTTCTCTCAAAATTTGTAGGTTAACCCCTACGAAATATTGAGTTTTACGTTAAATGCTCTATATACAAAATCTTATATACTCTTGTTTGTTTAAAATTATTTAACCACATTCTACATTTGAATTAATGTATTCTAAACTCTTTTAAGGTACAAGTACATCATTCTAATTTTTACAATTAATTTAGTTTAAATTCATATACTTCTTAAATAGAAATAACCATCACGAAATCTCTATAGAAAGCGAGGACAACAAACATTCCAAACCTCTTTGACCATCATAATATGTAAGTGGAGGATTCAATTATGCAATAAAACAATATCGTCATATTTTTGAATTTCTCTCAAAATTTGTAGGTTAACCCTACTGAAATATTGAGTTTTACGTTAAATGCTCTATATACAAAATCTTATACTCTTTAGTGTTGTTTAAAATTATTTAACCACATTCTACATTTGAATTAATGTATTCTAAACAATCTTTTAAGGTACAAGTACATCATTCTAATTTTTAACAATTAATTTAGTTTAAATTCATATACTTCTTAAATAAGTAGACTAACCACTGTGAAATCACTATCTAGAGCAGGGACAACAAACATTCCAAACCTCTTTGACCATCATAATATGTAAGTGGAGGATTCAATTATGCAATAAAACAATATCGTCATATTTTTTGAATTTCTCTCAAAATTTGTAGGTTAACCCCTACGAAATATTGAGTTTTTCGTTAAATGCTCTATATACAAAATCTTATACTCTTTAGTGTTGTTTAAAATTATTTAACCACATTCTACATTTGATTAATGTATTTTAAACACTCTTTTAAGGTACAAGTACATCATTCTAATTTTTAACAATTAATTTAGTTTAAATTCATATACTTCTTAAATAAGTAGACTAACCACTCTGAAATCACTATTATCTAGAGCAGGACAACAAACATTCCAAACCTCTTTGACCATCATAATATGTAAGTGGAGGATTCAATTATGCAATAAAACAATATCGTCATATTTTTTGAATTTCTCTCAAAATTTGTAGGTTAACCCCTACGAAATATTGAGTTTTTCGTTAAATGCTCTATATACAAAATCTTATACTCTTTAGTGTTGTTTAAAATTATTTAACCACATTCTACATTTGAATTAATGTATTCTAAACAATCTTTTAAGGTACAAGTACATCATTCTAATTTTTAACAATTAATTTAGTTTAAATTCATATACTTAAATAAGTAGACTAACCCATGTGAAATCACTATTATCTAGAAGCGAGGACAACAAACATTCCAAACCTCTTTGACCATCATAATATAAGTGGAGGATTCAATTATGCAATAAAACAATATCGTCATATTTTTTGAATTTCTCTCAAAATTTGTAGGTTAACCCCTACGAAATATTGAGTTTTTCGTTAAATGCTCTATATACAAAATCTTATACTCTTTAGTGTTGTTTAAAATTATTTAACCACATTCTACATTTGAATTAATGTATTCTAAACTATCTTTTAAGGTACATACATCATTCTAATTTTAACAATTAATTTAGTTTAAATTCATATCTTCTTAAATAAGTAGACTAACCACTGTGAAATCACTATTATCTAGAGAAGCGAGGGACAACAAAGGTTCCTAACCTCTTTGACCATCATAATATTTAAGTGGAGGATTCAATTATGCAATAAAACAATATCGTCATATTTTTTGAATTTCTCTCAAAATTTGTAGGTTAACCCCTACGAAATATTGAGTTTTAGTTAAATGCTCTATATACAAAATCTTATACTCTTTAGTGTTATTTAAAAATATTTAACCACATTCTACATTTGTATTAATGTATTCTAAACAATCTTTTAAGGTACATGTACATAATTCTAATTTTTTTAACAATTATTTTAGTTTAAATTCATATAATGCTTAAATAAGTAGACTAACCACTGTGAAATCACTATTATCTAGAGAAACGAGGACAACAAACATTCCAAACCTCTTTGACCATCATAATATGTAAGTGGAGGATTCAATTATGCAATAAAACAATATCGTCATATTTTTTGAATTTCTCTCAAAATTTGTAGGTTAACCCTTACGAAAAAATTGAGTTTTTTGTTAAATGCTCTATATACTGAAGCTTATACTCTTTAGTGTTTAAAATTATTTAACCACATTCTACATTTGCATTAATGTATTCTAAACTATCTTTTAAGGTACATGTACATCATTCTAATTTTTAACAATTAATTTAGTTTAAATTCATATACTTCTTAAATAAGTAGACTAACCACTGTGAAATCACTATTATCTAGAGAGCGAGGACAACAAACATTCCAAACCTCTTTGACCATCATAATATGTAAGTGGAGGATTCAATTATGCAATAAAACAATATCGTCATATTTTTGAATTTCTCTCAAAATTTGTAGGTTAACCCCTACGAAATATTGAGTTTTTCGTTAAATGCTCTATATACAAAATCTTATACTCTTTAGTGTTGTTTAAAATTATTTAACCACATTCTACATTTGCATTAATGTATTCTAAACAATCTTTTAAGGTACATGTACATCATTCTAATTTTTAACAATTAATTTAGTTTAAATTCATATATTGCTTAAATAAGTAGACTAACCAATGTGAAATCACTATTATCTAGAGAAACGAGGACAACAAACATTCCAAACCTCTTTGACCATCATAATATGTAAGTGGAGGATTCAATTATGCAATAAAACAATATCGTCATATTTTTTGAATTTCTCTCAAAATTTGTAGGTTAACCCCTACGAAATATTGAGTTTTTCGTTAAATGCTCTATATACAAAATCTTATACTCTTTAGTGTTGTTTAAAATTATTTAACCACATTCTACATTTGCATTAATGTATTCTAAACAATCTTTTAAGGTACATGTACATCATTCTAATTTTTAACAATTAATTTAGTTTAAATTCATATATCTTAAATAAGTAGACTAACCACTGTGAAATCACTATTATCTAGAGAAACGAGGACAACAAACATTCCAAACCTCTTTGACCATCATAATATGTAAGTGGAGGATTCAATTATGCAATAAAACAATATCGTCATATTTTTTGAATTTCTCTCAAAATTTGTAGGTTAACCCCTACGAAATATTGAGTTTTTCGTTAAATGCTCTATATACAAAATCTTATACTCTTTAGTGTTGTTTAAAATTATTTAACCACATTCTACATTTGAATTAATGTATTCTAAACAATCTTTTAAGGTACAAGTACATCATTCTAATTTTTAACAATTAATTTAGTTTAAATTCATATACTTCTTAAATAAGTAGACTAACCACTGTGAAATCACTATTATCTAGAGAAACGAGGACAACAAACATTCCAAACCTCTTTGACCATCATAATATGTAAGTGGAGGATTCAATTATGCAATAAAACAATATCGTCATATTTTTGAATTTCTCTCAAAATTTGTAGGTTAACCCCTACGAAATATTGAGTTTTTCGTTAAATGCTCTATATACAAAATCTTATACTCTTTAGTGTGGTTTAAAATTATTTAACCACATTCTACATTTGCATTAATGTATTCTAAACTATCTTTTAAGGTACATGTACATCATTCTAATTTTTAACAATTAATTTAGTTTAAATTCATATACTTCTTAAATAAGTAGACTAACCACTGTGAAATCACTATTATCTAGAGAAACGAGGACAACAAACATTCCAAACCTCTTTGACCATCATAATATGGAAGTGGAGGATTCAATTATGCAATAAAACAATATCGTCATATTTTTGAATTTCTCTCAAAATTTGTAGGTTAACCCTACGAAATATTGAGTTTTAGTTAAATGCTCTATATACAAAATCTTATACTCTTTAGTGTGGTTTAAAATTATTTAACCACATTCTACATTTGCATTAATGTATTCTAAACTATCTTTTAAGGTACATGTACATCATTCTAATTTTTAACAATTAATTTAGTTTAAATTCATATACTTCTTAAATAAGTAGACTAACCTTGTGAAATCACTATTATCTAGAAAGCGAGGACAACAAACATTCCAAACCTCTTTGACCATCATAATATGTAAGTGGAGGATTCAATTATGCAATAAAAAATATCGTCATATTTTTGAATTTCTCTCAAAATTTGTAGGTTAACCCCTACGAAATATTGAGTTTTAGTTAAATGCTCTATATACAAAATCTTATACTCTTTAGTGTTGTTTAAAATTATTTAACCACATTCTACATTTGCATTAATGTATTCTAAACAATCTTTTAAGGTACATGTACATCATTCTAATTTTAACAATTAATTTAGTTTAAATTCATATCTTGCTTAAATAAGTAGACTAACCAATGTGAAATCACTATTATCTAGAGAAGCGAGGACAACAAACATTCCAAACCTCTTTGACCATCATAATATGTAAGTGGAGGATTCAATTATGCAATAAAACAATATCGTCATATTTTTGAATTTCTCTCAAAATTTGTAGGTTAACCCTGAAATATTGAGTTTTAGTTAAATGCTCTATATACAAAATCTTATACTCTTTAGTGTTGTTTAAAATTATTTAACCACATTCTACATTTGAAATAATGTATTCTAAACAATCTTTTAAGGTACATGTACATCATTCTAATTTTAACAATTAATTTAGTTTAAATTCATATCTTGCTTAAATAAGTAGACTAACCACTCTGAAATCACTATTATCTAGAAGCGAGGACAACAAACATTCCAAACCTCTTTGACCATCATAATATGTAAGTGGAGGATTCAATTATGCAATAAAACAATATCGTCATATTTTTTGAATTTATTTCAAAATTTGTAGGTTAACCCCTACGAAATATTGAGTTTTTCGTTAAATGCTCTATATACAAAATCTTATACTCTTTAGTGTGGTTTAAAATTATTTAACCACATTCTACATTTGCATTAATGTATTCTAAACTATCTTTTATGGTACATGTACATCATTCTAATTTTAACAATTAATTTAGTTTAAATTCATATACTTCTTAAATAAGTAGACTAACCTTTGTGAAATCACTATTATCTAGAGAAACGAGGACAACAAACATTCCAAACCTCTTTGACCATCATAATATGTAAGTGGAGGATTCAATTATGCAATAAAACAATATCGTCATATTTTTTGAATTTCTCTCAAAATTTGTAGGTTAACCCCTACGAAATATTGAGTTTTTCGTTAAATGCTCTATATACAAAATCTTATTCTCTTTAGTGTGGTTTAAAATTATTTAACCACATTCTACATTTGCATTAATGTATTCTAAACAATCTTTTAAGGTACATGTACATCATTCTAATTTTAACAATTAATTTAGTTTAAATTCATATACTGCTTAAATAAGTAGACTAACCAATGTGAAATCACTATTATCTAGAGAAACGAGGACAACAAACATTCCAAACCTCTTTGACCATCATAATATGTAAGTGGAGGATTCAATTATGCAATAAAACAATATCGTCATATTTTTTGAATTTCTCTCAAAATTTGTAGGTTAACCCCTACGAAATATTGAGTTTTTCGTTAAATGCTCTATATACAAAATCTTATACTCTTTAGTGTTGTTTAAAATTATTTAACCACATTCTACATTTGAAATAATGTATTCTAAACAATCTTTTAAGGTACATGTACATCATTCTAATTTTTAACAATTAATTTAGTTTAAATTCATATACTGCTTAAATAAGTAGACTAACCACTCTGAAATCACTATTATCTAGAGAAACGAGGACAACAAACATTCCAAACCTCTTTGACCATCATAATATGTAAGTGGAGGATTCAATTATGCAATAAAACAATATCGTCATATTTTTTGAATTTATTTCAAAATTTGTAGGTTAACCCCTACGAAATATTGAGTTTTTCGTTAAATGCTCTATATACAAAATCTTATACTCTTTAGTGTGGTTTAAAATTATTTAACCACATTCTACATTTGCATTAATGTATTCTAAACTATCTTTTATGGTACATGTACATCATTCTAATTTTTAACAATTAATTTAGTTTAAATTCATATACTTCTTAAATAAGTAGACTAACCACTGTGAAATCACTATTATCTAGAGAAACGAGGACAACAAACATTCCAAACCTCTTTGACCATCATAATATGTAAGTGGAGGATTCAATTATGCAATAAAACAATATCGTCATATTTTTTGAATTTCTCTCAAAATTTGTAGGTTAACCCCTACGAAATATTGAGTTTTTCGTTAAATGCCCTATATACAAATCTTATTCTCTTTAGTGTGGTTTAAAATTATTTAACCACATTCTACATTTGCATTAATGTATTCTAAACTATCTTTTAAGGTACATGTACATCATTCTAATTTTTAACAATTAATTTAGTTTAAATTCATATACTTCTTAAATAAGTAGACTAACCACTGTGAAATCACTATTATCTAGAGAAACGAGGACAACAAACATTCCAAACCTCTTTGACCATCATAATATGTAAGTGGAGGATTCAATTATGCAATAAAACAATATCGTCATATTTTTTGAATTTCTCTCAAAATTTGTAGGTTAACCCCTACGAAATATTGAGTTTTTCGTTAAATGCTCTATATACAAAATCTTATACTCTTTAGTGTTTTTTAAAATTATTTAACCACATTCTACATTTGCATTAATGTATTCTAAACAATCTTTTAAGGTACATGTACATCATTCTAATTTTTAACAATTAATTTAGTTTAAATTCATATACTGCTTAAATAAGTAGACTAACCACTGTGAAATCACTATTATCTAGAGAAACGAGGACAACAAACATTCCAAACCTCTTTGACCATCATAATATGTAAGTGGAGGATTCAATTATGCAATAAAACAATATCGTCATATTTTTTGAATTTCTCTCAAAATTTGTAGGTTAACCCCTACGAAATATTGAGTTTTTCGTTTAATGCTCTATATAGATAATCTTATACTCTTTAGTGTTGTTTAAAATTATTTAACCACATTCTACATTTGCATTATTGTATTCTAAACTATCTATCAAGGTACATGTACATCATTCTAATTTTTAACAATTAATTTTGTTTAAATTCATATACTTTTTAAATAAGTAGACTAACCACTGTGAAATCACTATTATCTAGAGAAACGAGGACAACAAACAATCCAAACCTCTTTGACCATCATAATATGTAAATACGGATATTCGGTTTTACGGATATCTGGAAAATTTATGGATATTTGCGAATATTCACGAATATTTACGGATACCTTTTCCACTATGTTTAATACAAGTAAATCTGAAAATATTATACAAATTTTTACTTATTGAAGATAAAGTAAAACATTAATGAAACTGTTTATTTATAAATTCTTAAAAATTTATAAAAAAATTCTTATAAGTTAAATGTTTTAAGAAGAATTGTAGTTTTTTATAAAGATCTTATAATTCTTTTCTTCATATTATATTTTTATAAGTAATTTTATAAATAAAATTATATAAGACTATACATTAAAAATTCTATTTAACTATAGATATATAACTATTTATATAAAAGTCGGAGCGGATCGGATATTCGTCTCTAATTTTTTTAGTATTTGTGATTTGCTTCACTTTTAACGGATAGTTATTTTTAATATTTGTTTTGTTTCAAAGACTTACGGATATCCGGATTTTTCGAATCGAATCGAAACGAATAACTAATTGAATCAAATTTAACGAATAAAATGCTCAGCCCTAGGTAATACTAGTACAAGTATTAATTTCGCACGTATGTAACTGTACAAAAGTGCTGCTCCCTATCTCTAACCATAAAACCGAACTTTTCAAAAGACGCGGTTTCTCTCCCGACCTGAATACAATTTTTTTTTTTTAGAATTAAACAAAGGAGTAAATGTGTGTATAAAATCATTAAAATGTACGGTTTACTTTGACCAGTTCCAATGAGAAACCTCCACGTCTCATCCTTTTAGGCTGGATCTTCCATCACCGCCCACTAACTCGCATATTCTTGCCTTGGAAGGTTTCACTAATTACCTTTTCTTCTAACTATCTTTGAGAGATTTGACAACTAATCATTTTTTAGTTTTTTTTTGGACAAAAGAAGATCATTGGATCCATTAATCATCAACTGATTGATATTCATTCACATAATTAGACTACTTAATGCCCATTATATGGCTAAGAAAGTGTTCAAAGTTGCACTTAATTTAATAGTTTTCATAGTTTCTAATTATCTTATGATTACAATCTTATAATCATCATATACATTGACCGACTTCGTCGTTCTCTTTAATGTAATCAATAGCCATTAAAAACGAAACCTGCGTTGAAAAATAATAATCCCAAAATTTTCGGACAAGAGAGAGAGAGAGAGCCACGACATATCTGCACCATCTGTTTTCCTTCTCTCCTCAATATTCTAAAGCTGGAAGCTTTTTTTTTTTGTTTCTCTTCTGAAACATAAGAGATTTGGATTTGTTCTATTCTATTCTTTGTCCCCATTTGATCCACTTTCATATCCTCTCAGTTCTAAATACTAATCACCCTTTAATCTGTCTCTTTCCCTTTGTGTGTTCCTGCATTTTCCCGGGAAAATCCGAGACAGAACCAAAAAAAAACAAAAGCTTGTGACTTTCTGATCACCTCCTTACCAATCCTTCAACCCATTGTTTCTCACCCGATTTGGCGCGAACCCTTTTGTTTCAATTTCGAATTCCGGTAAAGAAAAAGTTTCGGATCAGAGCAAAAAAAAAAGAAAGAATGACGACAACGATAACGGATGGGATGATGTTGGAGATAAGTACGGTGGATGACATCATAAGAAGGTTACTAGAAGGCAAAGGAGGCAAACAGGTCCAGCTCTCCGAGATCGAGATCCGTCAACTCTGCGTTAACGCCAGACAAATCTTCCTCTCTCAGCCTAATCTCCTCGATCTCCATGCCCCCATTCGCATCTGCGGTACCCCTCTCCTCTCTCTCTCGCATTTTATCATTTATTAATTATGCTATTACAAACTATCAGAAATATTAAGAACATCCTCAGGTGATATCCATGGCCAGTACCAAGACCTTCTCCGTCTATTCGAATACGGAGGCTACCCTCCATCAGCCAACTACCTCTTCCTTGGAGACTACGTCGACAGAGGCAAGCAGAGCCTCGAGACGATCTGCCTCCTCTTGGCATACAAAATCCGCTACCCGTCCAAGATCTTCCTCCTGAGAGGCAACCACGAGGACGCCAAGATCAACAGGATCTACGGCTTCTACGACGAGTGCAAACGGAGGTTCAACGTCAGGCTCTGGAAGATATTCACCGACTGCTTCAACTGTCTGCCCGTCGCTGCCCTCATCGACGACAAGATCTTGTGTATGCACGGAGGGTTGTCCCCCGAGCTGGAGAATTTGGAGCAGATCAGGGAGATTCAGAGGCCTACGGAGATTCCGGACAACGGTCTTCTCTGTGATTTGCTTTGGTCTGATCCTGATCAGAAGCATGAAGGATGGTGTGATAGCGATAGAGGTATCTCGTGTACGTTTGGAGCTGATGTTGTCGCTGAGTTCTTGGATAAGAATGATCTTGACCTCATTTGCCGTGGCCATCAGGTAATAAAAGACTTTCTCATTTGACATTAAATTTAGATTCTTTTATGAGAACCTGTGAGGGATGTGTCTGCAGGTGGTGGAAGATGGGTACGAGTTTTTTGCGAAAAGGAGATTAGTGACGATATTCTCAGCTCCAAACTATGGTGGAGAGTTTGACAATGCAGGTGCATTGTTGAGCGTGGACCAATCTCTTGTTTGCTCTTTTGAGATTCTGAAACCTGCTCCATCTTCAAGCAGTGTTCCTCTCAAGAAGGTTTGTTTTTCACCAATAAATTTAAGACCATGAAGTTCTTTTTTTCTGATAATACCATTGGTTTAGCTAAGTTCAGAGGGCTAGAAGAAATAAGACATGACTTTCTTTACCTTTTCTGTTTAATCAGGTACCTAAAATGGGCAAGTCTTGAAACTCGATAATAAAAGCTTCACAAGCTACTAAAGCTAGGCTCTGTATGCATTTTCTTCAGATAGGTAAACTGCAATGGAGAAGAGAACCTCAAAGGCTAACTTTACTTAGTCATCAAAGAAGAAGCATATGTAAAAACAAAAGAGAGAGGGAGAAAACAATATTTTTATCCAAATATCTGTGTATAGTTGCTTCTTGAGATTTTCATCTCCTGTGTTTCTTTGATCTTCTTATGTTTATTCTTTTTTTTTTAAACACTCTCCTAGTTTAAGTTAGAGTGCTTCTCTCCTGTTCTGCTTTGTTCTAACTCTTCTTGTATCCCCAAGTTACCACATTTTTTTAATCTTTCCATATTGAATTGACTTTCATGGTTTGGCTCTTACTTTTTTTTGTACAGTAAAAGTTTTTACAGAGCTTATTTAAAAGTTTGAATGCTATTATGCTAAGGAACTCATAAAGAGTTTAAAAAATCTTCTCTTTATGCATTCACATTCATGCTCCTTATCGTTCTTCTCGCATCCTCTGGATCATAGCTCGCATCTGCTGCTGATCAAGCCACCTGAGTTATCAAAATTCAAAGCAAGATTCAAACATCAAGCGGTTAAAAGGGAATCCAACAGTAAGAGAGAGAGAGAGAGAGGCAACACCTCTTCAAGAGCATTATTCGTAGTACAAGGACTGTTACTACCCAAGAGATCTGAAGACCATGAAACCACGTAGAATGCTCAGTTTTTACGAGTGGTTCTCTCACCACTGGCGGCTCCTCTAGACTTGATTTGCATCCGTGACAAGGCTCTTCTGCGGAATCAACAGCTGATTGAACAGTGAAACCCAATGCATAGCAGAATGCTGTGCCATTAGACTCCCATTTAGAAGCTTTCCCGCAGATGATACTTTCGCTTGCTCCACACGGTACTAAAACCTGACACACACACATAACAAGAACACAGGATCTCTCTCAAAACTTCTGAATTCTCAAAGAGTGTTTTTGACTTTGAATTCATAAACACAGATCTTACCTCATCATCACTGGCATCACTACTGAAGTAAGCATCAGAGCAAGCTTCAAACACTCTGTCACAGACCGAGGCACAAATGCGAAGAGTTCCTGACAGAATCCCCTCAAACAAATCCAAGCAATCTTTAACAGCTTCTCCATAAGTCGCCAGGCTTTCTACAGCTTTTGAGGCTGAGAGCATCCGTGAAGCAGAGGAACAAGTCTTCCCGTGGAACACTTCACACACGTTTAGATCCTCAAACTCAAGATCAGCAAGCTTGGGAAGCTTTCCTTCTGATTCGGATGATGGAAAGCGTCCTTCTTTAATAATGCTTACTCCGTTATTGGTAGAGTTATCTGGTGCACCTGAAGAACAACAACGCTCAAGATTCAACAAAGTTTGTGTTGCATACGCTGTTTCTTTGCGAAGTTTCATTCTTTTCAAGATAGCTAAACGCATGAAACAGAGTACTCTGTTTGAAACGGTTTCCGTGGATCAAAAGGTATCAAGATGTACAAACAACTAAACCACAAACGGGGTTATGCAGCAAAACGAATCGAGCTGATCTAAAGGAACTGAAAGATTGAAACATCTACGAGTACAACATCGCAAATCCTCTGTTTCAAAAAGGATTTGACGCATGATAACGAACCAAGATGATGCAAAAGAACTGAGAGATGGAAACTTTACCAAAGATTGAAACTTTACCAGAAGAAGAAGAGATCAAGAGAGGAAGCAACATGATCGAAGTGAGAAGCAGAATCATCCTCTTCGTGAAGTATCTTCCCATCTTTCTCGACTGATCTCTCCTATGAAAAGTAATTATCTTGAAGCCAAAGAACGAAGAAGACGAGAGTTCAAGAAGAAACAATCCTCTGCTCTGCTTTCGGTTTCTTTTTCAAACAGACTCACCCTCTCTTCTCATGTATTTATAGCAACAACACTTGAAATGCCAATCTGGTTTACTGTTTACCTTCGGTTGAGTTTTCATAGTTTCCGGTTTATAGAAAACCACTCCGGTTCATGGAGATTTCCTCATTCAACTCTTCTCCTGTTTCTTTGAAAGTTGGAGTTTGATTAGTTTCGGTTAACGTTTCATTAACCGGTTTACAAACTAAGCTTCTTGTGCAAAAACTCAACAACTTCTCTGCTTTCTTTCACCAACAAACAATCTCACAAGCTTTTTCATTCATTCACCATATCAATATCAAATCTGTTTGACAAATTATAATTAGAACAAAGAACAAAACAAGAATCTAACTCACAGAAAGACACAACCCTTTAACGTTCTTTATCGCACTGCGTCCTTGCGAACCCTTTTTCTTATCTCCACCAAAGATAGCCATCAGCTCAGGCACCAGCTTCCCATGCTTCAACACAAACCTATTCAAAAACACCTTATCACTACACGCCAAAACAGACGACATCGGAGGGATCCTCATCACTCCTTTCTCCACAAGAGCTCTAACCACACCACACCTCGGAACCATCCTCTTCTCCAAACTATACCCAAGCACCGGAGGTATCCCAACCACATCCTTCAACGACCACCCCATCTCCCCCACCAGAAACTCAACCTTCCTCCTCACCGTCTCCGCAGACAACCCGACACAAGTGGGAAAACACTTCACCATCGACACAAACTCCTCCCCGGTGAAACCAATCCCAAGAAACGTCTCAACACAGCTCGTTATCTTCTCCTCCGAAGCACGCATGCACTCCGGACGCTTCTTCATCACCGACACCACCTCCTTCTCCACCAGACCGCACCTCTTGAGCGTCTCGAACGTCTGAGTGATCTTCTTCTCGGAGAACTTCAACGAGTAAGGGCACTTGTTGAACATCTCCCACACTTGCTCCACCGTAAACCCTAACTTTACAAACACGTTAACTTTCTCCTCGATCGTTCTCTCGCTCATCTCGTAGAAAACGTGCAGAGCTTGCACGAACTTCGACGTCGTGGGATCGAACCCCATCTCGACGACTTTTTTAACGGATACTTCGAAATTCTCTTTCCCGCACACGGGCTGGCTCTCTGAGACGAGTAAGGAGAACAAGAACCGTTGAGGCACTCCCATCTCTCTCAGAACCCATACGTTTCTCATCTTGTTCCCCTGCTTACCTTCCGTGGAACAAGGACGTAACATTACTTCTCTGTCGTTGTGTATGATGTCTCTGATGAAATCGAAATACAGGGCGATGGATTTCGCGCCTCTCTTGGCCAAGATTTTGGGGACTTTTGAGATGATCTCTGTGAGCTCGGGGGTTGAAGCTCCTCTGGACTGTAAAGCTTGGAGCTTTGGAAGAAGGGTTGTCTCGGCGTCGAGTGTGAGTAGTCGTGGGTAAGTGGTGGTGATCCTGGAGATCTGAGTGTCTGTGAAGCCGTAACTCGTGAGGAGATTCAGAACTGAATCTGATTGAACGGTAGACGCAGCAGAGGAGAAGGGATTGCAAAAAGGAGATGCATTTTGAAGAAGAATAGCTCTAAAGGTAGAAGATTTATGTAATTCGATACACTTTTTGCCATGGAGTAGGAACAGAGAAGAAAACATGACAAACAAAGGAAATGTTTTGACGACACGATTCAGGATCCGAACTATCTGTTAAGAGTGAGGAAGAGAGAGGAAGAGGAAAGTCAACTCTTCAATCAGAGACAAATCTCCGTTTAAAGATCTGATGAATGTTTCCGACCACATCGGCTTCTCCGTGGTTAGGATTATCTAGGGCTTTGACTACAATAATGACGGTTTTGACCAAAAATGAATAAGCAGAATAGCATTGTAGTAAGGGTAGTTTAGTAATCTAATAATTGCAAACGTCCCTAGCTTAATAAGTTAGCAGAGATCCTCCTCCCACCAAGTCAGACTTCTCATCATCACCTGTCGTCGCTGTCTGGGAGTTCTGTCTGAATCTCTAATTGATCAGTTATTCAACACATCGGTGAGTTTTGAATCTCGAATTGTTCAGTGCTTCTCTGTGTTTTGTTGCTTGTTTCAGCCTGTTATATTGTTTCGTTTCTGTGTTTCTCGATCATGTTTTTGTGCTGTCTTGATTCGTATGTTTTCATGACATGTACCACCATTTCTGTCTATGATTACATAGTTCCTATCTTTGATTGTGATCTAACATAATCGTTGTGGTTCCTTGGATTGATATGTAACACGGCGGATTTTGGTAGAATTTATGTTTTGCTTTACAATGTTGTGTTCAATTGATGGAATCTGAGAAAATAGGATTCATTCTTCTTGTCTTTCATTTTAGGAGTCTCTGACTTTTGTTGGAATCATTCTTCATAATCATCTTCTGTTTACGAGCTGAATAGTTAAGAGAGCTATCTCTTGTCATTGATATTGGTCCTTATGCTTTTTGTGTCCGTTGGGTTTCTAGATCATTTTAATTGAGTTTAATAGCTTTACATTTACATGTTACTCTTTAGGACAAACTAAACAAACAAATGGAGACGCAGAAGACTCAAGCTGAAACCCCGCCAAAACCGGCCACGTCTTCGTGTAGAAAGATGGTCAAGGATGATGCCAATTTCTTAGAAGACGTCAAGGATCACATTGATGAGTTCATCAATGCCTCCATGGATGATCACAAGAATTGTTTCAACAAGACCATCAAGAAGGTTTCTCTCCTCTTTCTTCCTTATCTACCTTAAACATATAACAAAACTTAGATAATTGTGCTTCAGAGGTGCTTTGTTTGTATTAGATTAATCTGATTTTGGCTAATCAATAATAGTTAGCTTTTCTACTTTGGGGGTGATTTGCTTTCAGATGTTTGGATTATCAAAGGCTGCTGCAGAGAAGCAGCAAGCTGAAGAAGCTAAAGGAGTGGAGAGTTATTTGCCTCTTCAGACAACTCTCTCTGATTAAGAGAGAAACTGATGGATTCTACCTAACCGGATCTTGTTTCGGTTTACTTTTCATTGGTTTGTTTTGATTATCAAAGTTCATAGGCTATACCAATTGAAAACCGTCAAATAAATTGTATGGCTGAAAGGTCAAACCATTTTTGAGCCGAAAATGTCATATTTTAACGATAAAGCCCATAAACTCTAGATTTGTTGATTGCTAAATCTGATGGTCGAAATATTGAACCGACCACGTTAGTTACTATGAATTATTTTAATCCTCGTTAACCGATTATTGAATCATAGAACCAAAATATTGTCTGAACCAAGAAGAGTTAACTTCAACATAACTAAAACAAGATGTGTCGATAAAGAACACAAGGGCGATGATAAATTGTATCGAGCAGCAACAACGAACATAAAACAAAAAACCGGAAACAGAAGAGTGATAGCTCTTCTAGTCTTCTTCCTCGCCCTCGTTCTCAGCGATGTTGAAGTACCTCAACTCATAGAGATTACGGTCCTTGTTCGCTGCAATCACTCTGAGCCAATCCCTCACATTGTGCTTCTTCAAGTACTTCTTCGTCAAGTACTTGAGATACCTGAACAGACAAAACAAACAAACAGTTTTAAAACTTAAACAAACTTCAGAAATCAAATCAACACAATGCAATAAGTTGTATGGTTACCTCTTGGAGAATTGACCATCAGAAGTGACAGTGATCTTGTTCTTCTCACGGGTGATTGTGACAGAATCACCGAGTGCACCGGCTTTGCCACCGACTTTGATCCTCTCCTGAAGGAACTTCTCGAGGGAAGCAATCTCCATGATCTTGTCATCGACAGGCTTAGAGCAGTCAATGGAGAAGGAAACTCCCTTCTTCTTTCCCTTGGCAACGGCTGCACTTCCTCTACTCATTTTTTTTTCACAACACTTCTCTATACAAATCCAAAAGCATACAAAGTGTTTATAAATCACTTTAAAATGAATCACATATGATTTAAATAGACTATATATTATACGCCATTTTGTATATAGAAATTAAACGCAAAGCACAGAGTAAAATTCATAGCGAGATCTAATGAGGATCGAAACTTCTTAGATGCCAGTTTCTGAGCTTGAGCAAGAGAAACTTGAAACTAGCAAATTCGTGCATCTATCTCATCTTAATATCTCGCGAGCTAAGTCTAATCTAAGAAACTGAAGAGCGTTTCGATTAAAGAGGGAGAGGTAGTAACAGGCGTGTACCTTGAGCAAATCGTGGAACTGTCTGAAGAGACGAGCGGCGTGTTTTAGCTTCTTGGACGAGGCAAATGGCTAGGGTTTTTGTGCTTTTAAAGTGGTCTTTGTAACCCTACTTTATATTTTCCATAAATAACCTTAACCTCCCCCAAGTTTTTAAAACATCGCCAAATTAACCCAAACTTTTCATATGTGAACTATAACTCCACATTTCTCTTTTCATTGAGAGTAATAAGAAATTAAGAAGCAGAACTCCAAATTCGCATGCAACAAATAAGATTGCAAATGCTAGTTGTTCAATTTAACAGATCAGTATCTCGTGTGCAACAACAGAACAATCGCACTAAAAGTATTAGAAGAGTGATAGAACAAGTAAATTGCCATTTTTAGTACATGATTTTTTTTTTCTATTTTTTGTTGTTGTCACATTGACTATAGTATTGGTCATTTGATCTTGTGATAGGCCAAAGAGAACTTAATCAATACTTAAAACATAACATATCAATAAGAAAAAATTATGTTCCATTAGGGTATTTCACTTGGATACCCCCACATAACAAAAACAAAGACCAAACCACCTATGCTATCCCGGACCCAAACCGGCTCGGACCGCATGGTCACCACCAGACATGGGAAGTAGTCTCTCTCTTCAAACCCATTACATACCATTCATTTGTGTTTCTTTAGATTATCAATTTTATCACATAACTTTGAGCATGCAGGTTTTTTTTTCAAATATCAAATTCCCAATTGTTTTGGTCCAACGTTCATGAGAATTGCCAGACCGGTAAGCATCTCACCGGCTACTGACTCAACTCTTACGATGATCCTCCGCCGCCATGCCTCTGAAGGAAGCTTCCTGATCCATCACTGAAAGAAGATGTCCAAATGGATGGTTCTCTGTCCATCTGGTTAACCGGGTAAACCTGTTGCTGTGGCATATAAGGCTCCCTCTCCCATATGTTAAACCGGAGAAACCCGCTCCCACCTGCCTGATCCGAAGAAGATGATGAAGTTGATCCCATCCCGGAGGAAGCTACTACTCTACCGGGCCTCCGCCCAGACGAGTATACAGGCCCACGAGAGACTACAGGCGAATCAGGTTGGTGTGACTGTGCAGTAGACTGTTGGTAATAGGCTTGAAGAGCTTGTGTCCTGTCTCTTGTCCGAGCGTTGCTTCCAGGAAAAGGCGGTGTCCTAGGAACAGATGCCACCGAGCTCCCTGCTCTACCACTTGAACTGGAAAGACCCCACCAAAATAGATATAAGGCTTTTGATAATTCTACTTTGAAGTCAAGACGGAGAATATGTACCTGTGACCATGATATGATGGACGCATGAACTGGGGCGTTCTGGGTCTGATAACATCTCGGGAAGTCCTTGCAGCAGATGTTGGAGGCGTCGGCTGAGTTGGACTGCCCACGTGTGGGCCAGAAGCTGAGAAGTGCTGTGGCGGTGGAGGTGGAGGGGAGTGATAATCCCAGACGTGATAGTGTGGATCAACAGGGAAACCATAAGGAGCTGGGACTTCAGTGGAAACCGATGAGCCGGTGTTCCAAGTGAAACTCGAACTCTCTGAAACGCCTGCAGCACCTCCAGTGCTCGAGGAAATTGAATGAACCGGGCCGATGTAAGTTACATATGGACATGGGTGACCTGCTGAAGGCGCCGCTGGTTCTGTAAAGTAACCTTGCTGGCCCAGGAGATCGTGATCTGTACCATGGTGTCAAACTCAAACAGGTCAATAAATCAAAATGCCACAAACGTGAGAGAAACAAGAAATAAACCCATATGACAATGTCTTACATGAACTTGGCGAAAACTCTCCATCTCTACAAAGTTTTAAGAGAGATTCATCAGCAAAGAAAGTAGCAGAAGATAGTGTTAAATTAAGCAAGGATGGTTTGTAATTAGTGTACTTACTCGAAAGAAGGAAGACGCGCTGAACTTCCAAATGGGCACCAGTGAACTCCAAAAGCCTGCAAAGTTACATAAACACAAGCATTTTTCGACGTGGTACATAACTCAAGCAATCAAAATATATTAAATAAACAATCCTAAGCATGGGACGCAGAGGAGTGTGAAGTAACAGAACTTGGGAAGGGAGATAGGCTTACCACTTCAGAGTAGCCTCCGATATCATAAATCTCCTCTTCATGAACCCAATCCTCGACATTGAATTCAGGGTGCGAACGGCAACCGTTGGCGTAAAGCCACTGCCCTTTCTCTACTTTCCTACAGTTTGGGCACTGCATCATTCCCTTTGCATTGAAAGCCGAGCCAATACAATCTAAGAAAAGATTTAAAAAAAAAAACAAATAAGTGAAGTTAGATGGCTTTGTGAGTCAGACAGCATAAGAAACCAAAACACTGGAGGATATACTGTAAGCTAGAGAACAAAACTCTCTTGCATCGATTTAGACATCCAAAGCTGTTAAACAGTGAAACAAAGAGAGCAGACAATGCAAATTACGGCTGAAACACAAAACGGGACGAATGTGGTGAGCTAATAGATAGCATTAAACAAGTTGGCATTTGTAATGAAACAGTGTTCAAGCCCTACTCAATCCTATCTGCATAACCTCACCAAAAAAAAAACTATTCGAGCAGATCATGATTATTACATCAAGCATAAACCGATTAGTTTCAGACCTCAATACCCACCAATGTTCATAATTCACAAAACCGAATCAAACCAAAAAGACAGATCTAGAAAAATTCAAATTCGAAATTACATGCTTTTCTTCAGACAAGATTTCAATTAAAACACAAAACCGGACACAGACCTAGATGGAACTGGTGACCACATTGAAGGTTAGCCCACGCTCGATCGCCCTCTTTAACCACCGTCTCGAGACAAATCGAACACGAAACCGAGCCAAAGCCATCTCCTTCTTCGTCGTCGCGAGGATCGCCATCGGCGTGGGCGAGATGATCGGTATCGCCGAAATTGAATTTGTTGAGCTTATTGCCTAAACCCATAACCAAAAAAATCCAAATCAAATCTCAGAACCCCCGAGCAGCTCGAATCACCACACCACGCAATTCAATTCACGCAGAAAAACCTTCTCTCTCCCCTCGATTCCTTAAGGATTCAATTCGATTAATTTAAATAGAATATGAATATACGAACTCTCTCGGATCGTCACAACCAGAGACCCAGAAGAAGGAAAGCAAAAAAAAAAACGTTTTTTTTGAAGTTGTTTTGTTTCTCGGGTTATGTTTTGTATGAAGAAAGATTGAAGGATAGTCCAAATATTCGAAACTTTGGACGGCTCAGATTTATTCTGACGGATTTGTCTACTTGACATCACCTTCTCACCTATTTCCGCTTTTTCCGTTTCTCTCTTTCTAATACCACCTTGGTAATTTAACTTTCTATTTTTGGTAGCTTGATTTACTATGGGTTTTGGTTTTAGTTTGGTTAGCTTCAGATTGTTAGTAGAAAGTTACTATCAATTTGATTTCAATAATTTTCCGTGTATTTAAGTTTAAAATGAATAAGATAATATTGTGTGGATTTGTTTTTTAAAAAAAAAATTAATTAAAATTAAATTATAATGATAATACAATGAAAACATTATATACAAAAATAGAGATGGATTTTCATTTTCGTGTATTTAAGTTTAAAAGTGACTAAGATAATATTATTTTGATTTGTTTTTAATTTTTTTAATTAAATTTATTTAATCAGATTTAAATTATGCTGATAACACAATGAAAACATTAGATACAAAATAGAGGTGGATTTAAAACCGCATGGTTATTTTCCTAGTATGATTTTACAATTTTATTTTGACTTCCTTGGATTTTATTCCGTCAAGAAGTTAAACGAAATTAATTAAAAGATGAATTTAATTAGGGAAAAACATAGGTTAGTATTCAAAAACAAGTAAATAAGGAACTGCTCGGATGAGTTACAAAAAAAAAGTTATGAGTTAAAAAAAAAAAAAAAAAGGAACTGCTCGGATTGGAGAAAGGAAACTTTCCTTTTTTGTGCAACTGGAAACTTTGTTTTTGTTTCAAGGAAAAGCAAGAAACAGACTGTGATGTTCCTGAAGACATACATAAGGCAACTAGTCCCTAAGTTGGACTCAGAAAAACAAAAGGTGTTCAAGAAAACACATTGACAGTGTTACCAAGTTTTTGGTGTCAAAGCTCAAAGACTTCCAATTGTAAGCTCTTCTTACCTCTAACGTTATTTTCGTCAGTTTTGTTTAAGTTGCGTTTTTTTTTTGTAATTGGGGATTTAAATTGGGGTTATTTGTGAAATAACCAAAAAAAAAACTAAAATTAGTTTTTAAGAGAGAGAGTAGAGAGAGATAGGAAGAAAGAAGGGGAGAGAGAATGAGATTTTGGTCATTTTGTGAATTAAGTTTTTTTTCTTAGCTACTAGATGCAATTTCCCTTATTTAAACGAACGTGATCACAGCTTTGTGGGGAGAGGGGGTGAACGAGGAAGGGAGTTCAGTGTTTGCTTAATACAAGGAGGGAGCCATTAATCCTACTTTTCTCTAAGCCTACGGCTTGAAGGAGATCATGTGTTGATTATCTCTTTTCTTCTTTTGTTTTCTCTGCCAAGCTACAATATTTTTCTCCCTTGAATTGCAAGATTGTTTGCATATCTTATGTTTTGAAAATTAAGACATTAATTTCTTGACACACATGGACAGAAACTGAGTAGAATGTACTTATCAGTTTCTCTCACAAACACAGAAAAAAAGACGGTCTACACGATGAAACATGGTGAAAGATCATATAAATTCCATTTTTTTTTGCTTCAAAAGAAAAAGAAGATGAACACAACTTAATGTATTTTCGATAATAAGATCCAAATCCGAAAGTAACACTAGCTGAAAGATACAGAGCAAACAGAAATAGGATGGGGAAAGATTAGGCGTAGTAGTTCAAACTTGCTTTCTTCTTGGCCTGGACTTGGATAATACCTTCATTGAAGTCCTCATGATTCACCTGAGAACACATACAACAAACAACAACAACAGAGAACCCATTGTTTATGACCAGACAAAACTTCCATCATAAAGAAGTCTAAACTCGTTAAGACTTTTTGTATCTTATTACCTCTGTGGCATCACGACGAAGAGCTAACATGCCAGCCTCTACACATACTGCTTTCAGTTGAGCTCCATTGAAATCATCTGTCGATCTTGCAAGCTCCTCAAAGTTGACGTCTGGGTGTACATTCATCTTCCTCGAGTGGATCTGTAGTCATTTATTTTGGGTTGGTTGAGTTACGGGAGCTTTTTTAAGCTATCAAGTGTCATGTTCAGACAAACCTGCAAGATTCTGGCTCTTGCTTCTTCTGTTGGATGTGGGAACTCAATCTTCCTGTCTAGTCGACCCGAACGCATGAGTGCTGGGTCCAGAATATCAGCACGGTTAGTGGCTGCAATCACCTGAAAATTTTGAGAGGTTTGATTGTTACTGTTTCTTTGTGGGACGATACAGTATGACTAGTGCCTACAATAAAGAAAGACTCTCACCTTAATACGCTCATCGCTACTGAATCCATCAAGCTGATTAAGAAGCTCCAACATAGTCCTTTGCACTTCCCTGTCTCCGCTTACTTCACTACACTCTCAGCCAAATAATGTAGTTAGTGAGCTGCTGACCAAGTGCATGAATAGAAGAACCAGAATATAATACCTGTCAAAACGCTTCGTACCAATTGCATCGATTTCATCAATGAAGATGATGCATGGAGCTTTCTCTTTCGCTAGTTGAAAGGCATCACGAACAAGCTTTGCTCCGTCTCCAATAAACATCTGCACACAAGCCACATGTAACACAATTTTGAAACTCTGTGGATTAACAGGCAAGTGTATTGATTGTCACACAACAATATATGTACCTGGACCAATTGAGGACCTGCCAATTTGAGGAAGGTGGCATTGGTCTGTGCTGCACAGGCACGGGCCATTAAAGTTTTACCAGTCCCTGGAGGACCATACAAAAGCACTCCTTTCGGTGGACGAACACCCAGCTTCTCGAAACGCTCCTTGTGGGTCATAGGGAGCACGATCGCCTCTACAAGCTCTTGGATCTGTTTCGGAAAATAAACTCACTAAGATTCAATACGCAACACACAGAAACAAAGCAATACGCTAAATAAAACAAAACAAGTAAACGAACCTGCTTCTCCAGTCCTCCTATGTCATTGTAATCTTCGGTAGGTTTCTCATCCACCTCCATTGCTTTGACCCTAGAGTCATACTCGGATGGCAAGGTGTCCAGAATCAGGTAACTGTCTTTATTCACTCCAACCAAATCCCCAGGCTTCAGGCTATCGGGGTCCACGAGACCAACAACTGGTAGAAAGATTGTCTGCAAAGCAAAATGATTTGCTCAGAGAATGTATACAAAAATGTACATGGAGAACGGATACAAGTTTCACCTGTCGTGTAGAGGTTTTCAAGACAACACACTTTCCCTTCCGTTGCGAGTCAAGGTCAATATTAGCACCGTCTTCCTCAGCATCATCTTCCGGATTCATCTCCAATATCTAATAACATAACGGTTATAGGTCAACTCCAAACAGAAGCTTTACAGGGCATAAGAGCTAGAATAAAAAAAACTTGTTGAATACCTCGACAATGTTGCCAACCAAGTAAGGAAGCTGCTTGTTGAGTTTAATCTTCTCCTGATTCTCCTTTATCTTCTCCTTGTAAGAATCACATTCTAGATTTGTTCTTTGTGCGTCTTCCTACATACACATTAAAGATCAGCAACTTCAACGTCATCAATTCATCATACTATTCCATCACATATCAATCACATATCACATATCAATCCCAAGCAATTCAAAAGAAGGGATTACAAATAACTTTTGAGCTTATTCGAATTTCTAAGCAACGGTCGAATTGAATCCAACATTAAGGAACTAAGGACCAATCAAGTTAGTTATTCAGAAGCGAAATCAAGTGAAAGGTAGATCGAAGAGAGTTAATACGGGATCGAAAAACCTTGAGAATTCGAATCTCGTTGTCGAGGAGACGAGTAGCTCTAACGATGTCTTCGGTGGACATGGACGCGAGCTGATCCTCTTCGAAGCTTGACGTGTCTTCGACCATCGGAGTTGCCATCTCAATAGCCTAATCGGAGAGAGAGAGACAGAGATCGCCGGAGGAGAGTGTGGGGTTTTCTGAAGAGCGACTATGAGAGAAAAGAAGACGAAAAAATAATTAATTAATTATATTAATTTTGGAAAACTTGTTTTCAAAGAAATGATAGGCATACTTCTGAATGAACTAGAGTGTTTCAATCTATTACCACTGAAATAAACCAACTTAAACTGAATCAATAAAAGAATATGGTCTGGTTTAGTTTTTTTTTTTCTTATTTGCTGAACAGAAGTCTGGTTTAGTTATACCATATAATTATTATTTTAAAATTATATATCCATGATTTAGTTATGAAAAGTAAAATTTTGAATAAACCAAAAATAAATTTATAATACTATAGTTATATGTAAATTACAGGAAACAAAACAGCCAAAACAACACTGCCTTTTAGAATAAGATACTTGTATAAATTACACAATTGCATGTGTATGTTTTCTTGTTTTATAACCTCAAATGTTTAAGATGCATCAAAAACAAAAAACAAAAAAATCATATCTTTTTCTCAACAATGACTAAATATGTTTTTTGAAAAGCATATATATGATCTACAAGAAACAAACATATATATATATACACTTGATTTGAAACCTTATATATTACATGAACAAGGTTCATAATATTGCTCAAAAGTAGTACAATCATAAATATTTGTATTCACGTTGACTTTCGAAAACTTCACAATACCTCAAAGAATATTTGTGATTGTCAATTGAATAATATCTCTTTGTGAATCCATGATTACTCTACATATTTCAAGTTTCAAAACATATGCTTATTTGTCATCTATAGTTCTAGCTTCAGCTTAAGAGTTTTTGTCAAAATTATCTATGAGCGTGATTGATGAATGGTGATCTTAAGCACATATTTACTTTGGATATTTCAAGTTTCAAAAATCAATTCTTCCTCCTCTAGCTAATCCTTCTTTCACTAGTTAGGCTCATTATGTACAGTAATTATTTCTTTGGAAAGCTTTTTTCTTCAAATCTTATACCAAATTTTCAATTTTTGATAGAACATACAAAGAAAACTAATTACTGAAAAGATTGAAAAAACTAAACAACGGGAGAAGAAAAGAAGAAACCACATCGAGAAAACTAGCAAACGATACAACCAATTTACAACATGTTAGCTATCACTAATTTTATTAACCAATTTCATAAATCCACCCAAAAGGACATGCCATCATAGATTTTAATACAACCAAAATGATATGTGTTAAACCTTGATCCTATTCAGAAATCGTCAAAGGTAGTATGGGTTCAGGTGTCCATATTTTATACTCACGAACAATTGAACTACGAGTAGGCAAATGTGACGGACCATATATAGAGGTTTCATAAATTGGCAAGAGCGAATTTTCTTTTTGGACAGTTTCTTGTAAAAGGTTCTTATAAGAAACACCAACAATTCTCTATGAATTTAACTACATTACAACAATGCTACTTCGGCAACCAAATCTTCAGCTGCTTTTCAGATTCAAAGAATTTGCTTTCAAAACTTTGTCCGCAAACAGTAACCTTATATCGGATTCATCAATCATAGTGTTTTTTGGTTAAAAAAAAAATCTGATTGAAATTATTTCGTACCCTTCTCTCAATGAGAACATAAGTCAGATTCTCTATATGAGCAGGGCCTCCTCGCTCAACGACATAGACCGGAAAAACTATATTGTGTTTCGGAGAATAATATAACTGCAATCGGCTCTTGTATGAAGAATACATATCTATGTAAGCTCTTTGAGATGATGAAAACAGACTCGAGGGACAACGAGCATCAATGATAATGTCTTTTTCTACCTTTACAGATTTTTAATAGATTAAATTAATTAAACTTGGGAAATCAAGGGTAAACCGGCAGTGGTTATTTCTATTTGTATTTTTGGCTACATAACCATTTTCATGTATAGTAATTATTCAATTGATTAATGCTCATGTTTCAGAGAGCTCTGTCAAGATTTTCCAATATTAGAAAACGATTTCCGAGTGATTGATTCCATTATAGAATTAATTGGCTGAAATCATATGTTATTTAGAGTATGTAAATACATACATATAGAATAAGTAACATACCTACTATTATGTAAATGAGAAGTTTCCTAATATTTCTTAATGCACTTAAATTTTATGTTATAAATACACAATAAAATGGATTTCAAGTTAAATACAAAAAAAAAACATATTTTCTTTATTTAAGGTAAGAAAAAACTGATGTTGTTTAGGAAGAGCTCGAAGACATGTATGTTTGTAAACATTTCTTCTAAATCAATCTTTGCTCTCTTCAAGTTTTTGAAAGAGTGAAGGCATACAAAGTTGACATTCGACCAAAGCTCTACTACTATAGGAAAAGCAAAAACCATTGGACTCTGCTATAGGAAAAACGAAGACCATTGGCTCTACTACTACAAAAAAAAAAAAAGTCAGTGTTCTGCGTTTTTAAGAAAAAAAAACAGAGCAACAATGAAAAAAACAGAGCTCAATCTCTATCTCTAAATTCTTCTCAAGCCGAACCACACCACCATGGCATTTCCATATCTTCTTCTGCCTTCTTCCCCGCTTCAGGTATAGTTTCAGGTATAGCTTCAGGTTTAGCTTCAGGTTCAGCTTTAAGTTCAGTTTCAGCTTTAGCTTCAGCAGCGACGACCCTGCCCATCTGAAAAAAAAAAAGAGGAATCAAGGGATGCAGTAAAAAAAAATCTCCAAATGTATGTTGTTGGGCACAACAAACCCAATGGTAAAGTGACCAAAATAAAAGAATCTGAAAAATACCTCCTCGTATCCTTCAGAAACACGGTGGTTCCTCAGACTGGATTCTTTGTAATATTCGGTACACTTCTTCATAGTTTTTGTGATTCGAATATTCTCAACCATTTCTGAGAGATAAATAATGATTTTTGACCCCAATCAGTTTAAGGAAGCAAAACAATAAAAGTTAGATCAATTTCGAAATAAAATTACGCCAAATCATGTAGCCAGAAAATCCAAAAAAGACTGCTAGGCCAGGTGCGGGGGAGCCAAGTTGTACAACTGGTTTCTGCAATACTCGAGCAGACAATATGGATCAGGAACATAATCAAAACACAAGAGAGTTCATGTCGGCATTAATTGGTTACCTCAGGAGGAGTACCATTCGCCATTCCTTTAGATTCTGGGAAACAAAAAAAAAAGAAAAAAAAAAGAGGGGGCGGGGGGACGATTCAGCTTCTTTTGATTTGTTCAAAATTGATTTGATTTTTTTTTAAATCAACATTTGGGCCTTTAAAACTAACACTGTCCGGCCCAATGGGTTTCGACGAAAACCAGAGTGTAACCTTCTCTCTCGTTTAGAAGCTTCGTCCCAATTATGAACAGCTTTGATGGTAATCATGTTTTTTTTGGTAGTAATCATTTTTTTCTTCTGTTGGTTTTGCACCCCCCTCCCTTACTTTTCAATTTGGAAAAAGCCTTATAGCTTCACAACACTAAACCAATGTTGTTGCATTGATTTTCTTATTGATCATCAGCTCAAAACTGGCACACAGCTGAATTTTGAGTTTCTCATTCCAACAACCAAGATTCAAAATCCAATCAAGTAAATAACAAGCAAACAAAGATATAAAACACACACACACACACAGCTGAACTAGGGATCATCAAAACATGCCAGGGGGTTAAGAGGAAAGTCTACAGCCCAGGAGCAAAATGACAGCGAGGGAGGAACCTGTCTGGTTTTGAACGCATTATTCAATCTTGGAATAAAGAACCAACAAAACAAAAAACCACATGGAATGAAAGACGCCATCACATATCAAGGTTTACAAAAGGTTTTAATTATTTATTACAGAGTCATCATAGTATTTGATAACAAAGTAAGAGTTTAAAATTATTAGACATCTCGTTTGACTCCATATATCTTTTGCAAGCGCTCCAAGTCTGCTTCGCACTTCTCTACATTCCGCTTATTTCTCTCCCACTCCTGGAACACACAACAACAACAACAACAACAACAACAACAACAACAACAACAACAACAACAACAACAACAACAACATGGTCAAAAAGGATTGTAATGATGGGAAGAGAGATAGGAAAGTGCATTTTTGTTTTACCGCTTCGACTTGCTGAGCGTATTCTGATGAATTACTGTATCCCATGATTAGATAACCCATACCAGTTCCAAGACCCAGTCCGAGAGAGGTGTGAAACATAGTCTGAATCACATTGATTCCCGACTTCATGACAACGTCAACATCTGAAACAGAGTGAACAAGGACCACGTCTCAGCTTCTTTTTCTTTGTTCAAATCCATAACATACAAAAAGAGAGATATACTATTGTAAAATCAATTTCGATATTTAATCAATTTCGATTCGGTTCGATACTACTTTTTCGGATCGGGTTCGGTTCGGTTCTTCGGATCCGGATTTTTTGTCCAGCCCTAGTTTACGCGATCAATTATAGGATAAACAAATACAATATAGTTTATATTCAAAAAAAACAAATACAATATAGTTTTATACAATACTCCAAACATAAATGTATTACATTTTTTTGGTATTGCTCAACCAAATATTCAAAGAAAACAGAAAGACAGAGAAACAAAAGAACCAGGGACCACGTGCTAACCAAGATTCGGTTCACTTCAAACCAAACAACAAACTACAAAGTAACAAAACACACAAATCAATCAAGAGGATGAAACTCCAAAGGCTTAGTCTCAGTCTTCTCGTCCGCAAATATCTTTGAGATCCTCTCTGTTGGAACCAAAGGCATGTACGAAGAGACCCTATACCCTTTCTCCGCAGCCATCACCACCGTATCATTGTACTTCTCAGAGCAGAAAGCAGCTGTCGGTACAGCTACCTGAGCCAGCCTCGGGAACAGAGGAAGCTGGTTCAGCTTCTTCCAAGCCGAAACCGCACACTGCTCCGCTTTCGGCTCGTAGCTCGCGTACAGCTCCTTAGCTGCAGGCTCGTACTTGGTGTAGACGGATTTAGCCATCCCAGAGGCGGTTCCCACGACGCCGGCGCGTCGAACCTCGGTGGCCAAAGCACGAGCCACGATGGGTGCTATCTGAGCAGCTGAGATGGCTTGCGAAGACACTTGTTTGACCACTGGTGGGACACGGCGGTCAAGCTCGCTCACAGACACGTCAACCTGCAAATGACCAAGACGGTTCAAATGTTAAATAGATATTGTCAGCTCAACGATTTTGCCACGTCATCAATTAAAACTTTGCTGAAATCAAAAACTAGGACTCTGCCACGTCATCAATTAAAACTAGAATGTATATAATTTCCAGCAAAATCTAAAACTAGGGGTTACCTTCTGGTCCATGTATTTAAGGACCTCGACGGGGACATCGTGGTACTTGTGGTAGACAGGACCGACCACGGTCTTAACAGCTCCTTCAACGGATTCAACACCTGGTTTCAGAGGACCGGACTTGTCCTTAGCCTTTGCGTAAATGAGAGCAAAGCGAAGCAACGCTTCAACAGCAGCAGCTTGCACGAACTCCAAATACTTCAACCTCTCTCTCTCTTCCTTGCTCTGCACGTTTCACATATTTTAATTAGCCAACATAGATTCGAATTTTAAATTCGTTAATCCTAATCTTATGATCTCTAAAATCAAATCCTAGAAAGACGAGAATCGATAAGATGTTAAAAGGATTCAGATTACATGATTACCATGTCTAGTTTCGGCTGATTTAGATCGGTTTGGGCCATGATCGTTCGTATGAAGAGACGAAGAGTCTTCTTTGAGATATTTTTTAAAGAATATTGATTTTGACGAACAAAACAATGTAATGGTGATGAGGAATTAGCGTACTCTGGGTTTGTTTATATATAACGGTGATTTTGGCACGTGTGAATGCTGTAGACTACGCGTGCACGCGTGTGTTCGGTTTCGTAACCAACCATATCCTATGGGCGGGGGGCATTGACGACGTGTAGGTTAAGTAAACGTATGTAAGCTAAGAAAAGAAAATTTATATGCTGTTTTTATATTTGCCGAATATGGATTAAATAATCAAAGTTTATTAAAAGAAGAAGATTCTTCATGTGTAAACTAGTATAATTACACAATCGTAACGTGCAGGATTTCTTGCTTTATAATCCCACATTTATAAGATGCATCAAAACAAAAATTGCAAGAGTATATACATATATACAAGTTTTGAAACCATATATACTAAGCTTTGAAACCATATATATTAGTTGACCATCTGATCTTTAATGAGCTTTTGTGAATATAAAATAGATGTTATGTCTCAGTCAATTTAGAGAAATAGATCAAACTATGTTTTGCAAATATATTGATGAATCATAAATCCTATTAATGGGGAAACATCATTATGATGAGATAGAAAATAAAGATATGGAGATGTCGAGCTCGTATAAGAAATGTGTTGTTCTATATTTTTTGACCCGTTTCTCCTACTTGACTTGTGTACGTGGGGTTTGGTTTCCTTGCATACAGAACCGGTTGCTTTCACAAAAGTTGATCTGCTTGTTTCTCTCGGGGGTGAGTGTGTCTCAGTAATAACCTACCAGTCCAATAAATTATAGCATGCATGTTTCGTTTATATGAATCCATTATTTAGAAATGTTAATCTTTGTAATACTTAATCCAGTTTGTAACTCCGACAAGGCGACAAGTAAGAAAGTGAAAAACAGATTTACACAAACTTTTAAACACGAGATATCAACTTAATTAAGTGATTAGTGAAAACATATGAGTATTACGGATGAAGGCCCAATAAAACATACAACCGATTGCCGACGCATGGTATTGAGTGGTTGTTAATCTGCATCACTTTTTTGCTAAAAATGTAAGTATCGTTTAAAATAAAAAAATTTAGATCTTAGAATTGTACTATTAACAAACTTGTTTAACCTATATACTCCTCATATGACAAAAATATAAAAATATAGAAGCAACATCAGTCGGTGGGAACCATAACGGTTTTTTACATCGCCAATGTAAAATATAGACAAGACTAAAACATGACTCAAACAAACTACAATCCAACAAATATCTCGAATAATTTTCTTATGAATGTATGTTTATTGTTCGTACTTGACATTTACATGCCAAATAATTATTCCTATTACGCACATTTTCATGTTTATGCATTCGTGATCTAATTAATATTCACCTATAGAGATCCCATTTTTTTTCCTCGAACGGCTAACTCCTATAGAGATCCTTAATGTTCCAACTATGCATACTAATTATATTGAAAATACAAAGAACATGAACTACAGAGAAACGAAGTTTCCAAGAAGATAAATAATACAAAATGAATGAAGAAAATGTTTTTGAATATAGGCGTGTTAGGCTGTAATGGTCCCATCATTACATTATTAGCCAACATGCCACCAACAAACTATTAAAGGTATTCATTTCTGTTTCCAGGCTATACATAATTAATTATTCGGTCGACATATTAATACACCTCTGTTCCAGAATTCAGATTCAAAAAAATTGGACTAAACTTTTCTTAATCTACGCGCAGATCTCAATCACTTCTTGGACTAATAACTATTCTTAATCTATGCAAACTTGATTTATTTATATTAACAACCAAACAATAGGCATTTTGTTTCCATTGTGTATAATCAAACTCATATTATATATATCCCGGAAAATAAATTAAAAGAACAAATAAATCGAATCACAAAAGAGCAAAACAGAAATTTCAATTCATATTTTCAACGCCTGCACCTTGTGATGGTGCTGCATCCACGGCGGTAAGGATTCGCCTGAGCGCCACGCTGGCAGTTGTAGTACGAAGCTCCACGTCGCGAGCAAGGCACGCTGTTCTTCCTCATCGCACCGTAGCTAACGTACTTCCTCTGCGCTAACACGCGCCTGCTGATCTCGGAGTCGAACTCCATCTCCTCTTCCTCGGCGATACACTCAGCGATGGATCCTCTGCATCCGGAGAAGAGCGAGGAAGATCCCGTACGGACGAAGTCAAGCGAGCCTCCGAAGTCGCCGACGCTTGCGTTGACGGTTGAGATTACGATCGCGAGGATGGCGATAACGGCGTAGATCGCCCGAGAGTTCATCGTATTCTTCTTTGACCAAAACCTTCTCGATAAACTTTACAGAGTTCTTTAGTCGTCTGTTGTGTTTTCCTCTCTCTCTGTCTGAAACTTGATTCTGTACTTAGCTGAAGACAACAAGTTAAAGCATTGCTGTCTAGCTTCTTTATAACATGAGAATTTTTATTACAACGGGCTTCTGTATAGGTATATTAACGAAAGTGCCATTCTTTTTCTTTATTTTTTTTAAGAACAGGTACGCGTTTTTTGTTTTGTTTATTACTAATGAAAATGATTTATACCGCAATTGTCGCATATGCTTCGTATTAATTAAATCATAAATTACAGTCTCTCTCTAGGCTTTGAAATATTCGCTGGCTTACTCTCAGGTTTCATTAGATATGTTTTCGTGCACCCATGACTTGTCTAAGTTAATTAGGGTACGGCTTCGACATAAAATTTGAAAATTGCAATTTGGTTCCATTGCAACATTTAACGGCATTCTTTTAACAGATACTATGTATTTAACAACATAAACTTAAGTCTTGAATGGACAAATTCTTTGTTTATATACAATGTTATTACAAGTTTCAAGTAACACTCACAAATGTTTAATTTATTTTGCATAGAGAGCTGAGAGGCTAGATAATGGCCTTTACGTAATTAATTGGTGAAGCAATGGGCATCGCTAAGCAGCAAGATGATTGACCGGTTTGTCCTTTTCATTATCGCTCTATCGGCCAAGATGCAACTTGGTCTTGTAAGAAAAAAGCCTATGTGAGTGAAGACATGTAAAGCACTCTAAAAAACATTGTCACAGATTATTATACACTCCCATTCATGGGTAGCACTATTTCTAGGTGATCATTTTTTTCCTTTCTTACGAAATGAAAGATAATCAATGTAAGTGTGTGTTAGTAACGTGTGTAGATGACTATATCTGAGTCAGAGACCGTTAAATAATCCAGAACTCTCACCCTTTCTACAGAATATATGACATTCTTATCAAATAAATTTATGTAAGAAAGCTAAAGAATGGTATGAAGAATCTTTTACCCAACACCAAACTTATTTTTCAAATGAGCGAACAACGGCTAGCTTGTCTTTTTATTAGGCTATTTTATAATCTATCTTTTCCCTCCACGTCGATGGCGCGTAACATGCGCCGAAACCGTTAACAACAAAAAGTGGGTCCAAGTCACAGATCACCAAGGCCGGCGTTTACGCGTTACCAAGTTATCCCAAGAGCCAAGTGGCCCCTTTAACCAATTTTTTATAACCTAATGCTGATAATGAACATTTTGCTTTTATTTCGATTGTGTTTTCAAATATTTTTGATAAATAACTAACAAATCATATGGTTGTTCACATTTATAAACGTAGTAATGATTAGAAATGCGACGACAAATCTTGTATATTATGTTAGAGAAACATAGCACGAGATGGATAGAAACTTATCATACGTAATAATTGATGGAAGCGAATAATTAGCAAGGAGAAAATGTGATGCAGAGGTAATGCTCCTAACACAAAGATTCCATGAAACAGACATTTATGATTCTCTTTCTTTTGTTTCTTTGGATTTGTTGGCCAGCTTTTACTTATCTAAGCGTATAAAGAGAGAGAGAGAGTGGTTGGTACCTTTTGAAGAACATTTAATATGAGCTGACTTAAAGGGGACGAGACTTTTGAGTTAGTAATCTTCGTTATGAGGTGGCGTCGCCTCAACACCGTCGTCCTCGTCTTCATCCTCACTTGCATCTACCCAATTACTAGGATGACGCTGGGAGAAGCTTTGGTAGTTCTCAGCTCGTACTGAGGAACAAGTGACAGAGAAATAATTACTTTTTTTAGTATATAAGTAACAAAGACAAGACAGAGACAATGCTGTAGTTTTTTTCTGAAGGTACCTCGTAATCCTTCGGCGTGATCCATCTGTGTGGGACGTTGGCTGACAAGAAGTCAAAGGTAACAAAGCATATACAGAAAGAAGAACAGTCACTTGAGATATGGCTAAGAAGTGCACCTTAGAAGCCAATTGCAACTACACAATTAGAACTTAGCTAAGCGGTTATGGACTATGATTTAATGGTTAACAGCTAAAGAGGCCAAGAATTGTATTGTGACAGTGATTATCAGAGATGTAATGTGAAGGATACGAGTTAGATGGTCCAGGAGCATTGTCTCCAGCTGGTCCTTCCTTTGATATTTCCATATCTCTAATTCTTTGGATATTCACGTCTTGTTGTCCCTGAGCCTGTGGCCTCTCCCCAGAACCGCTAACGCTCTTAGTGCCAGTTCCTTGTGAAAGGCATCGATGTTACTAAGGTGTTAGTTTATCAGACAAAATGATGAACACATTTGATGACAATTATTTGATTAGTTACTACCTGAAAGTTCAGACCAAACTCGTGTGTGATCAGATGGCTGCTCAAAGGCACTCTGTCTAGACCGTTCTTGAGGCTCTGATCCTACTTGCTCGGCAGCATTGCCACCTGTGCAGTTCGCTGTTTCCGGAGGTCCTGGCGGAACACCTTCCTGAAGCTGAGACACAAGCATCGTCGCAAGAACGAGTGTGGCATCAAAACTTGAGCTTGACCCATCACCCAACCCAAATTTTGGAGCCATCAGTATTGGCCTGACCACATATTAAAAGGGTGATTTAGCTGGCATATTTGAGAACCACATGCATTTGTAATAGACCATAACCATTTTTAGAAGTATTTTTCCAGAATCTATTTGCTCTCGAGTTAAACAGATATCAATGTAACATGTAAAGGTGGAGATAGACAGGATGCAAAAGAGATGGTTCTTACTCGCCAGCTTTTTCGAAGAAAAGATGAATGTCGGCTTCACAGCCCTCACAGAATGAAAGAAATGCCTGAAATTTATTGAAGACATAAACACAAATAATGTGGATACTAGTCAAACCAAGCTTCAGGTGGAGGAATATTATACCTTTAGCTCCTTCAAGGAAAATGTGATGTCAATAGGATCACCTGTGTGAGTATACTGCAAAAATTCTTCTGATGGATCTATCCATAGCTGAGTATGCAACAAAGAGTCACCATCTGCGTTTGAAAAAAGGAGAATTATTAGCAGCCTTACTCTAGGAGCCTGACTAATCCAATCTTTGCATAATTTCACAGTCCTAACCTTTGGTCGGATCCACATAGCTCCGAAACTCAACAGCTTTCCCACCAATTTCACTTGCAGCATCAGAGGGGAAAGAAGTTTGGTCTGTAGCAATTATAGTAATCTCTTGGAGGGATGACTGGAAGTTTCCAAGCAACTTGCTCAGATTCCGAGGATGCACAACCAAACCACTCGGAAACCTACTCCTATCAAGCGACAGATGCTGTATATCTGGTTCCACATTGCAAGTAATCCAATATGTTTTCTTCATACCTGGACAAAGAAACAAATTCAAACAAGGTTCCAAAAGAATCAACATCATATTCTTCAAGCTAACCTGTAAACTGCTAAAACATTATTTAAGAAGCAGAGGACTCAATAGATAGTTCCAAATTAGATAAATGCTATCATTATCTAATAAAGGAATATACCACTGTAACATTCCAGTGCCCATTTGACCTTAGATGCGTCATGATCTGGCAACTGCACACTCATATGATCAATGCTAGCGACAGGGGTCCTAAGAACAGAGCAAACAGCCTGGGAGAAGTAATATCAGAAACAATCTCTTAGACCAATGAACTCATTCGTGTCCATCCAAAAAACTTCAGGATAATAAGTAAAGTACCTTCAAAAGGACACTGAAATGAGCTTGAGGACCTTGAACAGCATACGCATCAAAGAAACTTGACTGAAACGTGATGGATTGATATGCAGAACGTGAAGCATTTAAAGTGTGCAATCCCAACTGCATCAAGTTTTGTTAAATCAACAGAAAATTAGGTAACAATCTGAGAAACACAAAACAATCAAACCTATTCAGCTTAACTCTATCTCCTTTTCGCCTAATCAGAAACTCATCAAACATAATCGATTGCTCATGCAGTCATGCTCGTCCTAATTGTAATCCTAATCGTCTGTACTAACTTACGAAACTTCGACTTCTAGTCAAATCAAATTGCAATCCCCTCACCGATTACTATCGAAATCGTCTAAATCAGGGTTACGATCGAACGAAATGGTAATAGGAAGAGGGGAACCTGAGTCGGCGAAGCTTGAACGACGAGCTCGTTTCCGACGCGTGCGAGGCAGATTATGGATCTAGCGAAGGTCTTGAGCGCGTTGCCGCTTACACTGAACTCCATCTCTGATCTCTCTCTCTCCCCCCGCTTAAAACCTAAAAACAAAAGTTGGCTCTGTGATTTATGGCGGGATTGCCCATGGAAAGACTGAAAGCTGCGGCAAAGCGCGAAAAGAAACCGACGATTTTTTTTCATGGGCCTTTGTTAATGGATATGGGCTTTAAACGACGAAATTTAATTAGGTCCATATATTGATGGTACTGGGGGTGTGTTGACTGGTTCCAAACGTGAATTGTTCGGTGGGGATTATTAACTGGCATTTATTCAAACAAAAGGGACATATTTTGATCAATTGCGTACGCGTGACAGAGACAAATCTCGCATTTGTACTGTCTTCCTTTACCCAACCCACGTATAACTGAATTTCATTTTTTCTGTAAAAATAAAAACAATTTTTTTTTTCATTTTTCTCTCCAATGGAATCTACAACCTCTACCATGTGATACATCCGACAATTCATGGGTTAGTATATTTGTATTTAAATTTTTGTTTGTTTCTCAGAAAAGTTTCTTTACTTTATTCTCAAGACAAAGTAGGTACAAACAACACTCTGTAAATATGGATTCCTTTTTATTTTATACTAAATATAGATAGAGCATAGATTGATAAACTCTTTTGAAATGACTCTGTTAAATGCTGACAAAAGTTGTAACTTTCTGCTATCAACTTTTAATTATGATAAAAAAAAAGTTAGATACTTTCTGCAAAATCATCCCCAAATCATGGTTTCACAAAGTCACACCGGTGTTCTCGATACGTTGACTCTAAAATCTTTTGACTTCTAAACTCGTTTGGTTTATTTGATTGATAAGTAACACCCACATTTTGAAAAACTGTAATCATTCACGTTACCATTACGTGATCTACGGTACCGTGACCGTGTAGGATATATTCATATCGATTTAGTTCTTATGCTACATAAAACATAGATATATAATTGTTAGAGATACACATATAGCTGCTATTATGACCAGGAATATGTTTTCATTAAATTGATGTTATATTTCTGGTTTATACTATAGTGTTTTCAGTTGTTGGTCCCATTGTCTTTTATATTTAATCTTGAATATAAAATACAGTTGCATTGTTTATCAGACGACAGTCTCCAGTAATCTACTTTTATACCATGAAATACGGATCTAATAAAGGTTATTTTGACTTAATGTAAGTTCGATGTATATATTTTTGGTGGTAATAGTTTTTTCTTTTGTGTGGGTTGTATATGCTGACGAAAAGAGAACCGAATTTGTATAATATTCGTCGGAAAGTTGGAAAAAGTATGTATACTATTCCTATAATAACAAATTATTGTATAATACGTTGAATATCGTTCAAGACAAGTCCATACAGCTTTTGGCCCCACGTAGGTCAAAGTTCTGACACAAAGTAGTTAACTGAACCAAATAATAAAAGTGAAAACAATAGGTAACAAACATGGTGTAGAAATCTAGTTATCTACTACGAATAATTGTTTTCCCATGTTTAGACGTCTATCATTGAAGTGATGAGAGATCGAACTAAAACGCAATTTTCAGAATCTCAACCTCTTAGCAGATTTTTTTTTTTTTTTAAGTATCATTCCATATTTCCAATGCTTATTTCCTAGTAATGTCATACGATATGTTAGATACCAAGCAATCAACTATCTTACTTTGATCATTATTTAGAACTATTCCTAAAAGCGCAATCAAAAGCTACCTTTCTAAAAGCCCTTCATTATGTTAAACTAATGTTAGAACTAATCAACATCATATCCTACCAAACAATCTTTCACACCTATATTGTGAAACTATGAAGTAACCATCTCACTTTGGGAACTTTTAGAATGCGACTAGAGACAGAGAAGTTTGCCTAGAATAATTGTTTGATTTGTTCCAATTATATTTCAGTCCCCACCCACCTATTGGTCTGATATGCCAGAATCCAATTAAAGTTTGTTATTTTTTAATTCATCAGAAGCTTCTTTGAACAAAAAAAAAAAAGAAACTGTAAGAATAAATTAATGTAAGATCATCATACATACGGGTGAATTGTTTATCTTCTCGTATTGTCTCTGTAGTAAGATATCAATCTTTCATACAGAACTGAGAGAGCCAGAGAGGATGTGACCAAACGAGACACAATAATGTTTATAACATAGTCTATGATAACTATCTTGTTTATATGCAGAAATTTATGCTCTCATTTAAATATCTTACATATTTCTAACAATAATTTCCATCTCTTGAGTTTGACCTGAAAGGCCAAGTTACATATTTTGTCACTAAACTATCACAACAAGACGTTTTCAAAGAGTTTACAGTAAAAAAACAAATTAAATCACCAAAGAGAAAAACATATGAATGTAATTAGGTATGTGTCTACACACACACATATCCAACACAAGAATAAATTCTATACAATAAATACAAATAAATTTTTATTGTATTTGACTCATAAAACAATGGTGGGTTGAGAGGAACAAGGAAAGCTTGCACAGTAAATTACCAAATGTTTCTACAAGCCAAGTTTGCCAACAATAGCAGGACCCACTTGACATCAACACCTCCATGCTTCTTTCTTCTTTGCTTATCAGATTGTCTCTTTATAAAACTGTTTAAAATTAATCTCCTCCTTAAACAAAAAAGCTGTGTTCAACTTATAACAAAAAGCTTCCAAATGTCACACATTAAGACAGTGCAAAATCTAATGATTTTAAATCTGACATTTGTCCATTTATTCAATTTGTTTTAATAACAAAAGTAGACTTTTTTTTATATTTAAGAGATTACTAAGATGGTGGGTATAAATTGCAAAAATTAGAAGTGTTACACTGCAAGGAGAGTTAATGGAGAAAGAGGGTGTTACCATTACCAGTACAACTACAGTTGCAGAGTTCAGGGGTTCCTTGGAGTAGCATTAAAGTCTCAAAGGAGAGAACACCAAAGATTTATAACAAAAAAAAAAAGAGTGTTTTCTATAATAAATTGGTTTCTTTTTTGTGATTTAACAGAAAAGATCTGAAACAGAGCATAAAGAGATGGTTTACTTTCGTCAGATCTTTCTCATGATCATCGTAGTGTCGATATCATTACAATGCTGTAGCGTCTCTGCTGATGCTAAAGAGCTTGATGAGAGATACCGAACCCAGATCGGAAAGCTCACGGTTTTGGAAAAGTTCAGAGCTTTACTCGAGTTGATCAGACCCTCTGCTTCCCGGAGAAGAAACCTCGCGGCGGCGTCTGCTCCTAACTCTCCTTGGCCGGCTCCCTCGCCGTCTCCATTTCCAGACGGTGGTCCGGTGGAGGAGTCTCCGGCGTACTCTCCGGCTCCTCAACGGCCAATCCCTCCTCATCTCCGTCGTCCGTTGCCTCAACGGACGCATCCGCCGAGACAACAAGAGTATCAGAGGCCAAAACATAATAAAGAAGGAATCTTTGTACCGCTCGTCGTTTCAACAGCTTGTGGGATCGGTTTCGTGGTTTGTGTAGTTGGAGTGTTCTGTCTCTGCTCGAGAATCAGAAAGAAGAACGGTGAAACGCTGTCGTTTAAACGGAAACAGAGGAAAGCTCGGACGGTTAGTATAAACCCCACTCTCGACTTCTTGTACTTAAACTCGGTTGGTGTTGATCTGGAGAGGCAGAGCTCTGTTCTCGTTAAAGAAACGGAGAAGGAGGATTCGGACGACGAGTTGCGTGAAGAAGAGGTTAAGACAAGAGAGATCTTACTAGATTCGGACAATGCTACGAAAGAGATTGTGTCGGTGCATGAAAAAAACGATGATGGAAAAACAGAGCACTCTGTTTCTGCTCGTGTCCTTAGCAACGGATGCGATTCTTCGGAGGGTGACGAGTCTTTTCATTCCGTTGGTGGTGGCTCTCTGTATTCGAATCCAAGACTCTCGAACGCTTCTACTTCCTCTGTTTCTGGTAGTCTTAACGTTGGCTCCTCTCAACGGTTCTCGGAGCGAGAGCTAGACATTCCTGAATGCTCCGGTAACGGTTTCGGAATCTCTCCTCCGCCACCACCTCCACCTCCACCGCTTCCGCAGTTTTCAAACAGAGGTCTTCACACTCTGTCTTCGCCAGAAACGGTTAAGTTATCTGCAAAAGTTTGTGCTTCTTCCTCTAAACCACTTCCGCCTCCACCACCACCGCCGCCGCTACGACCACCACCACCGTCACTACCCTCACAACAACCTCCACCTCCACCACCACCGTCACTACCCTCACAACAACCTCAAGCAATGAACAAGACGCCTCCTCCTCCTCTGTCTCTTGATTTTTCTCAACGTACACCGTTAGGTAAAGATGGAGCTCCACTGCCTAAGCTGAAACCACTTCACTGGGATAAAGTCAGAGCTACACCGGACCGGACCATGGTCTGGGATAAGATCAGAACAAGCTCCTTTGAGTAAGTTTTTCCAAACTTTCTTTGGCTCCTTAAGCACTATCAACAATGTATGATCATGTATTTTTGTCTTGTGGATAACATAGGTTGGATGAAGAGATGATCGAGTCGCTATTTGGATACACAATGCAAACCTCCACAAAAAACGAAGAAGGGAAGTGCAAAACTCCATCACCAGGAAAACATCTTCTTGAACCTAAAAGACTTCAGAACTTCACCATTCTCTTGAAAGCTCTCAACGCAACCGCCGATCAAATCTGCTCTGCCTTGGGGAAAGGTAAAAACCAAGATCAGCTCCGAACTTAATATTACTTAGAATCCCTTCCAGCTTTCGCGGAACTTATCTGATTATCAACCGGTGTTATAGGGGAAGGCTTGTGTTTACAGCAACTAGAAGCGTTGGTGAAGATGGTGCCGACTAAAGAAGAAGAGTTGAAGCTGAGTAGCTACAAAGGAGCAGTAGATGAGCTTGGCTCGGCTGAGAAATTTCTCAGGGCGCTTGTGGGAGTTCCATTTGCGTTTCAGAGAGCTGAAGCAATGCTTTATAGAGAAACATTTGAAGACGAAGTGGTTCACCTCAGAAACTCCTTCTCAATGCTTGAGGTATAAAGCAGTGTTCATTTGTTTATTTCTTGCATTACAAGGTAGGGTGATTAATAACTAAAGTTACCTAAATAGGAAGCTTGCAAGGAGCTTAAGTCAAGCAGGTTATTCCTAAAGCTGTTAGAAGCTGTCTTGAAGACTGGAAACAGGATGAATGTAGGAACCATACGAGGTGGCGCAAAAGCCTTCAAGCTTGACGCTCTGCTCAAGCTATCTGATGTGAAGGGCACAGATGGGAAGACAACACTGCTCCACTTCGTCGTGCAAGAGATATCTAGGTCCGAGGGAATCAGGGTTTCAGACAGCATCATGGGACGGATTATGAACCAGAGACCAAACAAAAACAGAACAGCCGAGGAGAAAGAGGAGGATTACAGAAGGATGGGGCTAGATCTCGTCTCTGGTCTTAACACGGAGCTAAGAAACGTGAAGAAGACGGCAACGATTGATCTCGAGGGACTCGTTAGCTCGGTATCGAATCTGAGAGACGGGCTAGAGCAGTTGAGGTGTCTAGCGAGCAACGAAGAGAACAGAGCGTTTGTTAGTTCGATGAGCTCGTTCTTGAGATACGGAGAGAGGAGCTTGGAGGAGCTGAGGGAAGACGAGAAGAGGATCATGGAGAGGGTTGGAGAGATCGCTGAGTATTTTCATGGAGACGTGAGAGGAGGAGATGACAAGAACCCGTTGAGGATCTTTGTGATTGTTAGGGATTTTCTCGGGATGTTGGATCAAGTCTGTAAAGAGTTGAGGTGTGTTAGAGTTCCCAACAGCCCTAGCCCTTTGGCTCCGTTTCGATGAGCTACTACTGAACAGAGGTTCGATTGTTTGGTTTCTGTAGGATTTATTAATGAAGTTGTTTATGATAACAGAGAGTAATGCGACGATCGTTATGATTTGGATTTGTATATGTATCATATGTTTAAATCTTGATTAAAAAGAATATTTCCTGACTTTATTATTTTTAGATTTTTTTTCTTTCTCTGAATAAAAAGATTTTGTGTGTGTTTGAAGTTATAATAATCTTTGATTACTCGTAAGTAATATTATTAGTATAAATATCATCATGTAATGGTTGATGCATATATAAGATAAAGCCATACAAATATTAGAGTATATACGTTCAGATTTATTCAATAAAATAAGCTCTGGACCTTATCCAATGCTTTATTTCTATTAACAATTTGGATTCTCTGGATTACAAGGTTTGACGCAATTGGGATCATAATACGGGTTACAGGCCAGGTCGTGATAATTCCCGTCGGCTCTATTTGTATCCATGTCACGTTGTTCCATGACGCAATTTGGATTCTCTGGATTACAAGGTTTGTCGCATTCTGGATCATACGGGTTACAAATCGGGTCGTGATAATTCCCGCCGCCTCTGTTTGGAACCAATGTCCTACCCTCCACAAGATCTTGTCCTACAAATGTGATAATATGTTACATTTTTAATAAAAAGCAAGAAAATTCAAAACATTATAATTAATCTCCATCAGTAGATTTCACATGTAAAACTTCTACATGTTACTCTTTTTTTTTCTTGATCGTAACGTATCACACATAACATGCATTTTAATTGCATACACTATCATTTTTCTGTCTGTAATCAGATATGATTCAGTCGTTCATGTGAAGAGTGTTTACATGAAAATAGCTACAGACTGGAAAGTAGATTTTACTTACGAAAGACCAGAGAAAGAATAGAAACCAAGAACAAAAGCTTAAAGGAAACGTTCTTCATTCTCCAAAGAAAAATATTATAATTTTGTTGACTACTCGTCATCGTTCTTATAGTGCAATGGTAAGTTATGGTTTGACCAGAATATCTCGAAGAGTTAATATTAATTATGACCATGATTTATTCCAATATGAAAAGCATGATTTATTCCAATATGAAAAGCATGATTGAAATATGGAAATGTTTGACCATGAATTTGACAACAGATATTTATTACATTTCAAAAATTTATAAGCTAATCCGTATAGATCTCTTTGGCCCATTTTTGGCAACAAAATCTCTTTTGTTTTAATAAGATAAATATTCTCAACCTTTTCATAATATCAAAGCATATCAAGCTGTCACCACTTGATATAGATTTTCAAATATTATCGTACATCTAAAACTTTTTTGTTCTTATCTAGATATATGTGACTTTAAGTGAAGAAAAACAAGTGTAATATATGTTTTGCACATATAATTAGTTGCATTGCTGAGATTTTCAAATGTTTGATTTGTAGTATTATTATTGGTAATTTTGTGTTACCATTGTGCTGGTTGGAACTGATGGACGCTATACTTTAAAAAGATGTAGCCAAGCTGATGTATGATTGTAGTGTATCTAGACTTGTACTGTGTTCTATGTCCAAGAAAGACTTGTGTACACTGATCTAAGTATCAAGTAACTAAGAATCCGCATTCCAGATTTGAGTCTGAATGGAATTTCAGTAATTAAAACGATTCATTCATAGATGATGGTTTCTTTCAAGCATACATTGTCTAAAGTTCGACTTTCGATCCCCAGCATCACGATCTCTGCTTCGCAGGGACTTACACAATTTCGATCACTTGGACTACAAGAGTTTTGGAGAAGATTCACTTCAACTCTAAGTGTATTCATGGAGCTTTGTTTCTTTAAGCAATGTAGGTTTAAGTGGACCACAAAGTCCATCGTGATGATTTACTTCAACTCTATATGTATCCACAGAGTCTTGTTTCTTTAAGCAATGTGGGTTCGGTGGATCACAAAAATCTTTCATGATGATTCACTATAACTATATGTTTGTATTCATGGACCCTTATTTTTTAAAGCAATGTAGGTTCGTTCGGTGGATGATCCACCGTGGATCACAAGGTCCATCATGATAATTCACTTCAACTCTATGTGTATCCATGGAGCCTTATTTCTTTAAGCAATGTGGATTCGGTGGATCATAAGGTCCTTCATGATAGTCCACTTTAACTCTATTTGTATTTATGGAGCTTTGTTTATTTAAGTAATGTGGGTTCCTTGGATCACAAGGTCTTTTCTGATGATCCATTTCAACTGTATTTGTGTTTTAGCAAAAAAAAAAAGAAGTGTATTTGTATCCATTGAGCCAGCTTGTTTCTTTGAGTCCCAAGGATTTTCGTCATAACTCACGCTGATTCTTTTTGCATCTATTGTCCTGCCTTTCACAAGATCGTGTCTTTTAAATGCGATGATGATATGTTAGTCTAATCGTGAGAAAGCAAAACAAAAATAATTTAAAACAAAGAAAATAGAAAAAAACTTTATAAGTTCAATTTCCTTTAGTAGGGTTTTTTACTCGACTTATTTTCGACTTAGTTTAATATAGATTTTGGTACATATTATTAGCGGGAAAATCGCATAAAAAACCTTCAAAGTGGCAGTCACTTACACTTTAAACCTTGAGAGTATTTCACAAGCACTTTAAACACTCAAGTTGGCAAATTTAGCATATTAAACCTCCAATCTGGCTTACTTGTACATCAAGTCAAAAACGTAACCGGTACTGTTCAAAATCGATGGCGTTTTTTTTTTTAAAATTTAAGAATAAATAAATATAAAAATACATAAAAATATAAAATCATAAAAAATCATTAAAAATTCAAAAAATCATTTAAAATTACACAAAATCACAAAAAATTATTTTATTTTATTAATAAAATAAATATAAAATATAAAACATAATAAAACTTGAAAGAAATCATAAAATCCCCAAAAATCAGAAAATTCACAAAATCAAAATAAAATCAAAATTAAATTTAAATAAAATAAATATAATAATAATAGATAAATAAATATAAATTCAAAACATATCAATTCAAGAATAAAAATTTATAGTTTTTCTACACAAAATTAAAAAAACAATGTAATTTGGTGTTTATGGGTCGTGGGTTTTTGAATCATAAAAATCATGATCTTAAAATGATTCTCTTGAAACAAATCAAAGCAAACAAATTAAAGGGTTCAAGTCTTTTAGAAGCTATTCCCAAAGCAAACACGTGGATTTTAATTTGTTCGTGTAGTGCTGGTTCTAAGTCTAGAAGAGATTATTTAAATGATTTTAAGAATAAATGTCCAAGTGTTTGCTTTGGGAATAGCTTCTAAAAGACTTGGACCCTTTAATTTGTTTGCTTTGATTTGTTTCAAGAGAATCATTTTAAGATCATGATTTTTTATGATTCAGAAAATTCACGACCCATAAACACCAAATTACATTGTTTTTTCAAGTTTTTGTAGAAAAACTATAAATTTTTATTTTTGAATTGATATGTTTTGAATTTATATTTATTTATCTATTATTATTATATTTATTTTATTTATATTTAGTTTTTGATTTTATTTTGATTTTTTGAATTTTCTGATTTTTGGGGATTTTATGATTTCTTTCAAGTTTTATTATGTTTTATATTTTTATTTTATATTTATTTTATTAATAAAATAAAATAATTATTTTGTGATTTTGTGTAATTTTAATGATTTTTTGATTTTTATGATTTTTTATGATTTTTATGTATTTTTATATTTATTTATTCTTAAATTTAAAAAAAAACCTGACCGTCATCGATGTTGAACAGTACCGGTTACGTTTTTGACTTGATGTACAAGTAAGCCAGATTGGAGGTTTAATATGCTAAATTTGCCAACTTGAGTGTTTAAAGTGCCTGTGAAATACTCTCAAGGTTTAAAGTGTAAGTGGCTTTGAAGGTTTTTTATGCGATTTTCCCTATTATTAGCTGCACTGCTGAGATGTTTCAATGTTTAAAAAGTTAAGAGAAGATGCAGTCATATACGCACGAAGCTCTCACAACACAATAAAATCTCACTTCACTCTTCAGCTTGCATATGATAGAGCATGTATATGATGAGTTGATGACATGGTTTTTCACTTCAATTGTTGCGTTATTTGCAATGATATTAATATTTTTATTTTATCTTCCAACAGTGACCATCCTTTTTATCCAATCAGGTTGTCACAAACTCACAAAACTGGAAAACAGCTAATCAATATCTCGGAGTACAAAAGCGACTACTCTTTTGTACGTTATCTTTTTTACACGGAGAGTATTGTCAGTTGTCACACTATACACCATATACAGAAGATTAACAACTATTAGGCAATAGCAGTAGTCTACATATATAATTAAGCAGATGCAGACTTAGGATATCGAATTAGATTTACCATTGAACTTGCTGGCTAAATGGATCTGTTGCGTGTTTCAAAACTCGGTGATGGGATTTATTTTTTTTTTTGTCAACCGGTGATGGGATTTAAATAAAGTATATTTGAGTATTCCTATTGTAAAAAAAAAAAAACTCAAACCTTAAACCTACAACTTTATGAATTTAAAACAATAGTTGCATGGTAATCCGATAGAAAGTTAGTTGCATATTAAATAAATAACGATTTCCGACCGCCAAAAAAGTCATAATTGGCATTGGGCCCCTCAAATTGTATTATATTGTCAATATGTAAGGAAGGAAGGGGTTATATGTAAATAAGAGAAAGTTTGTTTTATTACATATAAATTTTGTGTCTCCCTTCTCTGAGTTGGCGTCAAGTTAAAAAGACCAAAAAAAAAAACAAATTGGGATCGAAAGGGGGGAATTTAGGGTTTGACAATCGACATGATGATGGATACAAAATCAAGCGACGGCGAGAAAAAGGAGGAGTCGTCGGAGCCAATGGAGATTTCCACCGGCGTCGACACTTCTTTGCTAGGGAAGCGCAAGTTGGAGGAAACACACGACCAGGTGGAGGATTCCGGCGAAGAGGAACTCGACGGAGATGAAGAGGAAGTGGAGGAGGAGGAGGAAGATAGTGATTTCTATTGGGAGAAGGATAGTTTCGATGGACGGGAATATCATTCCTCTGACGACAGTGAGTACTCAGACGAGGTTCTACAGGAAAAAGCCCGTTATTACAATCGCACGGTCATCGAAACCAAGGTTAGTAATAATATCATCATCATCATCATCATTTTTGTTTATTAAAAAAACTCAATAACAGCTAAAAAAAACATCACTGCTTTTTTCGTTATTTTTTTTTTTTAGGGTTTCTATGAGTCATCGGATAAGCTCCCCATGTACACTTGGTCTGGAATTGCTGTAGTCTCGCATCGGGATCTCGAAACGAAAATGTATGGAGGTACCACCGGTCGTGAGTTCCTCGGGAACATGGCACGTGAATGTGTTGAAAAACACAACCGAAGAAACAATAAGAATGTGAGATTCGAGCATTTGTTGAGGGCTAATTTCGATCCAGGAGCCAAGACTAAGTACTACATCACCTTCGCTGCAAGAGAATCTGACTCTCCTGATGCGCCTCTCGCGGAGTATCAAGCTAAGGTGGTTTGGTCTGCAGGCATTACTTACCCCATCTTTTGCAGACCCGCTCCACCACGTATACAGGGGGTATAATCTATAGCTTTCAGTTTTTTTCGTGCTCATCACTCTTTGTTGGACTAGAAGAGAGGATCACATTTTAGTTGATTTATTAAACATAGCATGATAGCCTGCTATGGCTTCCCTCTTATTAATGATGCAAATGTAATTTCTACACTTGGTTACAAGAGCATTTGATCGTATATAGTGGCAATCGGTACACAATTCACATCTGATTTTCTTTTTCTCCGTCAGTGTGGTAGTTGAAAAGAGTAATGAAGTGATGGAAAGAGAGCAGTTGAAGAGGTAACCAAGTTGCTGGAAGGGAAGGACGCAGTTAAAAGAGATTCAACAATGCTTCTTGTTTATGTTCTACATTTAGGTTATTGACTTTGGCTTTAGGCTTTGGCTTTAAAATTGTGGCCGTAGAGAATTTGGCTGTTTGAAATTTTGACTCTTAGTCTAAGTTTTATTCAAATCAAATAGGTGGTTAAAATTGTAGAAATTTTGAATAATATTTAAAATATTTTATTTAAAAGGTAAAATTATACCACTTTTAAAAAATTAAAATATATGATTGTAAAGGTAGTACAAAATGGATCTCAAATGAACAAGAAAAAAAATTCAATGATTAATTTTTCAATTTTAAGTTTTAATAACATTTTTACGAATTTAAATAAAGGATTTAGTTACAAAGAGAAAGAAAAAAATAAAATATTAGTAGAGAAAAAATAAAAAGAAAGAAAAAGAAGTTGCAAAAGTCACGTATTGTTAGTTTTAGGAAAAACAATGCAAAAGAAGACTTTAAAAGAATGATTATCTTTTTTAAAAAGTCTGATTGGTAAAAAAATTTTTTAAAGACTTTACAATCCCACGAAGCCTTCAAAGACTTAATGCCAATCGGATCCTTAAACTATTTGCATATTTCGTGGATCCATATGTTTAAAAATATATATGTTTTAGAAAAAAATTCTGTTTTAGAATAATATATTTTTTACATTTTCAATGCATTTGTTAATGGTAAACTGTAAATTTCAAAAAACATAATTGTATTTATTAAAATTCTATTGATTAAAAATTGTAGGGAATAGTTAAAATTACGTAATAAAATGTATTAGTAACTTAAACTTGATGTGTTTTCTTAATAAGCGTGAAAATACTAAAACATGGAATATTTTAAAACATAAGTAATATGTCTTAGTTATATGTCAAGACTAGTGATATTCGGCGCTACGCGCCGGATTCGTATGTTGTATTCTTATTTAAATTTATAATTTATTTTATGGTTTTAGTAAAGAAAATATGTTAAAAATATGTAAAATGAAAATATGTAAAAAATGATATTTTCTGATCTTTTTGATAGTGGTTTACGACCGTAGTATATTATTTGTTGAAGGTTTTTAGTTCAAAGTAGAATAGCATTAGTAGTTGTTACTATTCGATTAATAAAAATAGAATAAAAATCGATAGTCGTAAAAAAGTTAATTTAGTTGAAATCTTAAATACTCATGTCATAGACTGAGCTTTTCTTTCAAGAAATGTTTGAAGATATTAAACCTGAGAAAGTTGATTAACGCATGTAAAAGCACCACCTGAGAAAGGAAATGATGCATAAGAAAACTACTACATTAAAAGTAAGCAATCATTAACTGGTAAACTGAAATAAGAAACCGGTGTACCTTCCCATTAATCAACAACATATCAACCCCAATATCTCACCCATTTCTTAACATTTCAGGCTTTCCAAAATTGTTGTAGCCTAGTTTGAATATCTCTACACCGATTTATATTCAACTCCGAGCAATGAAATTGAGAATTCGACAATGATTGAATTGGGAAAAGTAAAGGACTATCGTCCGAACTCTCACACCGTCTATACATATACAATGAAACTGAGAAAGCAGGAACTAAAGAAGCATTCAATAGGAGATAGTGGGATTTCTGGATTGATTATATGAACGATTACGTCGATTGCGTTAAAGAAGGAGATTGTAGAGGCTATATTCTTCATCGTCAGCATCAAATACAAAGAAATCCTATAAACCAGTGTTTTGAAACCCAACCCGAACATTGAATCGGATGATTTACCGGATCACTGGATCATTGGATCAACCGCGGATAAATCGCGGATTAATAAATGAATTAGTTTTATTATATAATAATATATTAGCTATGAAAACAAATATATATAAAAACTAAAGTTAAGTATTTTAAGTGTACATACAAAATATTAAGAAATAGTTTAGATTATTTAAAAAAATTGTAACATAAGAGTTATGACATCTAAAAAAATCAAGACATAAAATTAAACTTCCAATCCAAAATAAACCAAAATTAATACATCATTGTAATAAATTGTCAATAACAAAAATAAACTAACACCAGATCACATCAACTAATTTCGGTTTTCTCTAAATTTTAAAACTTACCAACAAAATTTTCTAAATTTGTCACTTCATCATCTTTGGGATATTCTTCAGCAAGAGCATTCTCTAATTTATTATAATCAAGCTCGCCAGGTTTTTCTTCTTCAATAGTCCAAAACTCTGTTTTGTAATTCACATGATCATATGATTTTATTCTTTTTGATCTGTAAATTAAAAATGTAAGATTTGTTATAAACTAAGTTAAATAAAAAATAAAATTAAAAATTTACTCACCTTTCTTGCAAACGTAAATTGTAGTGTAGAGGAATAATAAGCCTCATCGTGCTTTAGTAGGTTCTACGGATGTGCGGCTCAAGCAAAATCATGACTCACCTTTCTTGTGGACGTAAATTATAGTGTAGAAGAAGAGGAAGACATCAATAAAACTGAAAATTTTAATTAGAAATTTAGAATATAAAAAAATAATTTTAAAACATAACTTGAACTAATAATAGTAAAAAATAAAAATTATCTATTGGTTCAACAGTGCTGCAACATGTATCGGGTTTTACTGAGTTTTTGTGTGTTTTATGGGTTTTTCACAAAACCCAAATTTGATTTATATTGGGTCACCGGATTTATCGGTTCAATTACGGGTCCGGGTCAGATTCAAAACACTCTTGTAAACGTTTGGACCTGTATGAAGGAAAATTTAAAACCCCCAATTTATTTCACAATTAATACCAAAATTCATTAAATTTAAATTGAGAAAATATTTTAATTATTAAAAAGAAAATGCCACATGGCATTTTTTCCCCAAGGAGATAAAAAAGCTTACTTTATTAGTATAGATATCCTATGAAAGTATGTTTGAGTGTTGACCGGACTAATTAAGTCGTTTAACCTGATCTTTTTTCTTTCTTAACAATGAATTTAACTGGCAAGTTATCATTATCATAAGACTATTCATCTTCTATCTAGTCATCAACTGTTTGCTTATAGAATATTTTAAGGGTCCGATTGGTGATTTGGCTTTAAAAGCTTTAAAGGTTTTAAGATAAGTTTAAAGTATTGAAAGTCATTATTTACTTAATCAGACTTTATTAATCTAATAGTCCTTAAAACCATTTTTCCTTCTATTTGTTCAATAAAAGATGGATTTTTTCTTAAGCCTACAAAATCTGATTTTTACTCAAAATCATTAAAGTTTCTACAGTTTTAAAAACCTAAAGCCAAAAGTCAGTACCAAGCACAGTCTAAATACCATCTCCAAAGATAGAGTTTCACAATCATCATTTTTGTTTAAAAAAAAAATCATCAATACCAAATAGTAAAAATTTCATATCTTCCAATTTAGAAATACTTGAAAAAGTCTGAAGAACACCACTACTAATTAATGCCTAAGACAAATGATATCACATTTTTCTTCAATGACTGTTTGGATATAGCCTTCACAGCCCCATTCTGTATCCCATAAGAATAATGTTGCGTGGAGGACTCTGGTATTGATCTGCTTCTTTGGCAAATGATAGATCTGCATGAAAAACATTTAAACTTTATAAATAGTTTATTCAATTAATCCAAAGTCAGTGGAAAATTTAACACATAGTTTTCATTACACATCAAACTCATAACTACATAACATTTTTATCACTTCTTTACCAACCTCCCCCTTATCTGATGAAAATGCAAGATTCAAATGTAACCTCAATGCAACATGAAAGGAGTTATCCAACATATGTTGATTCTATGCAGCATCAACATCTTCGTAAAGATCAAAGTCAAATTTGATACATTGCTCTTTATCTCCTCCATCCTTGTAAATTGTAAATACACCCACAATTTTTGAATGCATACCAAATCATATGTTTGCAAAAATAAATCCAACATTTCTATTTTGTATTCAACAGCTTACATAACATCTAATATGCTCATTTTCTGATTCCATTACATCTAATATACTCATTGGTTCATTGATTATTTTGGAAAATGATCAAGCTTCGGCCCTTTTTAGTGCATCATCATGTTATTTTTTTACCTTGGTTCAAAATAAATCTAAAAACAATAAAACTTAAAATTAGAAAAGTATAAAATAAGAAAAAAGAAAGAAAAAGTTAAGATATAATTTTAATATAATTGTTAAAAACTTTTTAGATGTTATAATGTCATTTGTTCTTTTATGAATTATTGCTTATTATTATTACGAAAGATTCAAACTTATTTTTTGATATGCTCTATTTTGCCCAATTCTTGAGCTCGAATATTTATTTATGTCATTGATAGCTACAACAAAATCAGAGCTTAGTGCATATGTAAAGTTAATTAAAAACTAATTCACATTTCTTAAGCAAGATTAGAAAAGATAAGATAGATAACCAATACAGCTTTTTGAATGTTGGTTCATTATATATCTGAGAAGAAAAGATAGATAACCGATACAACTTTTTGAATGTTGGTTTATTATCACGTATTCTCATGCAACCAAAAAGAGAACGAATACTTTGTATTACAGAGAAATAACACGAATCAGAAGTATATATATATATAAAGGTAAAAACATCGATTAGTAATTTAAAAGCTCAAAAAGGAAGTGTGCTGAAATATTTATTGGGAGAAGAAACCATGGTGAGACTCGGACCAAAAAAATACATAGTAATATAGTATCTTTCTTTACTTGAAGACAAATATGGAGTGAGGATACGGGAAGAAACAAAAGAAACAAAAAAATAATCAAGGCGAATCATCTTTCTCCTGAGGGCTTCCAGCGAGCCAGCCCCAGACACCACCCGAGCTCTGTCGTTTAGCATTCATTGCGGCTTGTTCAGATGCAGCCTTTTGGCGCTGCAAGAGTTCCAGTTCCTTTTGTAGTGTTTCCAGTGTTTGTAGCTTTTGCCTTAGCTCCGCAACATCAACCTGCAGATTCAAAGGGAAGGAAATCAGAGTTAGGTTTTGCTTTTGCTTTTAGTTTTAATCGCTTGATGAAAGCTTATCAACGAATAGATGACAGTGACCTCCAGTTTGAAGCATCTTGATTGTTCGGTTGCAAGCTGGCTACGGACAGAATGAAGTTCCTATAAAATGTCGGCACAATGATATTATATATCAGAGAAAAAAATCCTGAGAGACTTCCAGATGTTACACAATGTGAAGTATTATTGTTAACCTTGTACAAATCTGCATTTCGTGATTCTCCATCTGCTAGCTCTTGCCTTAGTTGGAGAGTCTGCATCTTCTCCTTGTTCAGTGATAGCTCCAGTTCTTCCTTCTCGGCTTTAAGAGTCTCAATGATGCCTTCACTGTTTCCTTCAACCTGAAGGTGATTCATTACCCAAAAAATCAAACTAAGAGAAAGAGATGGTGATGATCCCGATTTGGGTAACCATATATAGACTATCGCATCACATATAAAGAGGGAAGTTCCGACAAGACGATACCTTTGATCCAGGGTTAACGTTGTCCATGACAATTTCTCGTACTCTGCCTTCTTGGTTCACCTCCACCTCTGACTCGATGTCTCTGGTCGTGGTGGCGTTGTTTACAGCAGAAAGACTAACTGGCAAAGGCGCTTCTAGAGTCTCTGGTTGCAGTGTTGATTTGTGGCTTGGCTTAAGCAGATTAATCTAAAGCCGGGGAATAATTAATAAAACGAAGAATGCAAAATCAAGAGAATGATAACTTATGCCTTTACAACATAGTCTCTACCTCGTTGTTGTAACGTCCATTGTATCCACCAAAAGCAACTAGCACATCTTCACCATTGTATGAACTGACGACTAAACTTAATCCCTGCCACAAGAAAAATAAAGGAAGATTTGCCGTTAACACTGCAATATTAAAACGAAATAAGCAATGACTGATTCTTTTTGAAGTCTTAGAAAGACCACTACCCTGTTGTTTTTAGTTATCTGGAAAATTAGTATGGATAATAATTTAATAAATGTTCATTGAAGTACCTCGCTAGCAAGAGGAACACGTCCTTGAACTGAAGCCACTACCGACCATGTAAGAGTTGACATGTTTAGCACAACACTTTCAGATGCCCCTACAGTGGTTTAACAGGTTGCAGCACAATCAGTCAACACGATATTGAAAAAGCGAATCAAGTATCTTTTCTTTCGCAATTCCCATAGTGGTTATTGGATTGATAAACAGACATGGCAAGGAAGGAAAGAAAAGTTCACAAGGAAGAAATGCATAAACCTACCACTCTTGTTATCACCGCCACCAACAATAAACCAGTTCTCCCCAATTGTCACGCCAGCATGTCCAGATCTGGGAGTTGGTAACTCGCCTTGTTGTGCTGGTCTTGACCACTCCACCTATATGTAACAGTTTACATCAGGCGCCGAAAAATAACGTTTGAAAGACAGCTACAAAATACTGTATACGCTTAGCTTAACTTACAGTCTGCAAATCAAGGACATGCAGATCATCGAAACAGGTAGCATGTGATCCCCCACCAAAGATAAGAAGGTAACGTTCTGCGTGCACTGCAGCCGCATGATCAGACCTCGGAGAAGGAGACACACCTCTGCAAGTTGACAACAGTTTAAGCCCTGATTGCAAATGTTTCATTAACAATAAGTGTATTTCTAAATGTATCCTGGTTATATCTTCTCTTAAATGGGTTACTTCTTCGGAAAAAAAATGCAAAAACATCTTAATATCTTACAGGGCATCTATCTCATCCCAGGTCATAGTTTCTAGGTCGAGTACATGCAAATCGTTCAGAAGTGATCTCTTTGCATCTTGGCCACCAAATATCACCAAAGTTTTACCCACGACTGTGACTGACTGGCCTCCACGTGAAACCTGAAAGCAAGAGATAAATTACAAACAAAGTCTCAATTCAAGAAACCAAACTGCATATATAACTTGGAAAACGAATCAATATATTCTGGATTCATGCAAATCAACCCTGAAGATATCATAGACGAGGATGGAAAGAAAATAGCTTTTTTGCTCGTCTTTGATGGCGAGACAATAAGTGTTTACAAGACTGGAATATTTCCATGCAAAAGTGACAAAAACAAATGAAATAACGTGCGAGAAGTGAATGTATACCGGTGGTTTTCCATATGTCTTCAACATTGACCATGTGTAGGTATGGGTATCAAAGACCTTCACTGTGATAGGAAACAGTAGAAAATTGATTGTAATAATTAAGATTCCAGAAAGCTCCTTCAAATAACTGTCTTCGAGGGTATATAAACGCTTACCTTGCATAGATTCTGAGTGATCCTTAGTATGACCACCGATAGACAGCAATTTGTTGTCCCACGATATCTACAAAATAACAAAGAAGGCATGGGAAAATAATGGTCTTCTTTGTTACAAACTAATATAGCAAGTGGATTTCACGAAAAGACTATTTTCTTAGCTGAACCGCTCTCAAAAGGCCAGAAAGCCAAAAGGTAGAAATCAAAGAAAAAAACCTAAGAAGTTAAAAACTAACCAAAGAATGACCAGCACAAGGAGATAGTAACGTTGGAGAGGTTTCCTCTGATTCAGTTGCAACCTTGGTTTCAATTCTTGACCAAGTCCAACTTTTTAAATCTAGAACCTGTATATTCAGCAGAAGACATGCTAAAGAATTATCAGCGAAAGTGGTATCCCCAACGTTAGGCTAAAATGAATCAGAATCCTTCAATAATCATCAGCTTATGCTTCTGAATAATATGAGTTGCTTACATAAAGATCACCAAGGTAGCGGCCATTGTGATTTCCACCATATATATACATCTTATCTTGAATAACTGCTGCTCCGTGCTGAAACAAATACAATAAACAAGACTTAGAAATTAAATATGATACATGAATGACACGTCCTTTTACATTTCTTCCAAAAGAGAGAGAAAATATATTACCTCATAACGGGCTTTTGGCCGCTGACCTGATGTTTGGGGTGCAGTCCACTGGTTATATACAGAAACAGTATTTGGGTTTACCGAGACTACATCTTTGTCTTGGGTTTCTGCCAAACCTCCATTCTCAGCAGAGATTGTCTTTGTCTCGCTAAATGAGTTCCCATTCTCAACAACAGGCTCATCTTTTGTTGTCTGCTACGAAGAATGAATGCAGTAGAAGAGTCAAATAAATTTCTTCACGAAGCAAAAAAAATATATATATATTTTATTATCTCCCATGTTTTGAACACAGAATCCCATGAGATACAAAACTCACATTGATTTGGACATCTACGACAGGATCTGGAATATCTTTAGATGCCCTCGAATACCAGGTAGGATCGTCTTCCTGAATTAAGTGAGCAACAAGGAACAAATCAAGCCTAGACCATCACTTTCCAGTAAAATCTAAAATGATTAGACATAGAACTCTCTGTGGTTTACCTCCAGAATCTTCACAAAGAGACGCATTGCCTCGATGGAAGGCATGGTTCCGAGCCCCTGCCAACTAAGTAAAGATGGAAATAATTCAGAACATTAGGCATGTATTTCTCCTAGTATAGTTCACAAAAACAAAGCTTATTTTCCTTAAAAAAGATCCTAAGCCAGTAACAAGCTCTGTGATGTATTTGCATAATACAATTACATTTAATCACTTTGCTCAACATGACACACGAATTCAAATGCATACCAAATCATATGCTTGCAAATTCAAACCCTGCATTTCTACCTTTTATCTAGCAGCTTACATCAAGAATACTCCGTTTCTATAATTCATCAGACATCTGGATTCTTCTTCTCTAATAACTAATGAAACCTAAGGCATCTACTAATTATATCCACCACAAAGCTTCTTCCTACAAGTATGATTCTCAAACTCGAGCACAGAAACGTAAATGTCGGCAGACACCGAATCTAACCTTTTCCACTTGCTTTGCTCCACTGGTCTCCATGCACTTGGTTTCGGAGTGTTACATGGTCCTACAGTAGCCTGTGTACATGTTAAATTCAAGAGATCATCAACACTGAGCCTAGTGTGTCTAGTCATAGTCACACATCAATGACATTATAATGACATATCAAGTTACAAAACCAATCAAGATCTAAGTAAGCTACGATTTAAGGAGGGACGATCCACGAGATCTGATTAATAAAAATGTATTACAATCACGTTTTCATCAAATCGATACTCAAATCTCAGGTAACATTAACGGCTACTAATAGATCTTTCCGGCAAAATCCGAAAAAAAAAAATCCTAAGCAAGAAGATCGAGGAGAAGACGATCAAGCTAAAGTCATACAAGCGAAGTGCGTCATTTCGAGAATCTGATAAAATCTCGACGAGAGGGATACGAATCGACGAATCAAACAAATGAAATCAACATTTAAACCACCAGATCTCGTGCAATGGAAGAGATCCGGGAATAGAGAAGTGTGATTTGACCTGCTGGTACAGCGCGTAGAGGAGCAGTGCAGTGTCATTGGAGAATTTCGAGCTGACTTGTTTCGCCGACGAATCAGATCCGTCGAAGCCGACGTAAGACGCGGCGGCGTAGAACCTCTCCGGGTAGGCGGGGCCAGATGTTGCTCTAGCCATAGCCATTTCGTCACCTTCTCTGACCTTGGGCCGCGGATTTGATCGGAGATTATGGAGAAGCAAGCGATTTGGAAGCTTTTGAATTTCGCTTATGTTTAAAGAGATTCAAAGAGTTTTCTACACATTAAAATATACTAGAGTTTTTCACCGCGCTACGCGCGGTTTATACATTTTAATTTATTAACTTATCATCTTTACTATTATTTAAATTGTTATGTTTAAGTTTGTATTTTATAATTTTTATTTAATTAATTTTCATTATTTATTTTCCTAATAAACTTGGAGTATGACTTGTTAAAAATATTTTGTACCATATTTTTGACAATATACAATAGATTTATAATTCATGAAACTTAGAAATGAATAGAATAAATTAGTTGGATGTTATTTTCTTGTTCTCAATCGTTAATATTTGTTGACTTCATATGTGGTATGATGTTTTGTATTTTTTTTGTTAACTATCATTCGAAGCTTCAAATAATTATTATGGAATTGTTAAGTAAATACTTATTGATAATATTATGGTGAGTATTAATTTTCATGCATTATTTTGATTAGTTTTATAATATGTTTATATAGTTATAATATAATTACAATTACAATTACAATTTTCCATCATTGTTGTCGATTATTTTTAATATATACAGTTCATAACAAATTAAATTTGATTATATTTACCTTCATGTATTTTTGGGTTGATATTTGTGATGGATTTGATATTTTTTTCCATATGTAATGCTTTAAAATGGTGGAAATTAGTTGTTCATTTGTTCCGGGTAGATAGCCACACATACACGTATGTACATTTATCCAAAACTAAAGAACATATTTGTACCAAACCAGAAATAAAACAAATTATATACTTTAAAATATTAATTGTATTTAGTTTCTAAATAACTAAATATATTAAAAATATATTTAAAAATCAAATTACCAAAAATTTTGAACTACTGCGATATTTATAAATATTGAAAATAATTTGAATTATTCAATATTTTTATCAAACAACCCACTTGATAATTAAACTGAAATATTCAAATTATTTGATATTTTTATCCATATTGTCTGATATAACACGAAATATGGAACCAAATTTGACCAATTTTTTTGGATATTAACCGGTTCCGACTTTTGCTATCTAAATCAAACTAAAAACTAAAATAACCGAACTAAAACCAAACTAAATTTTGTATACACCTAAACGATGTCTAAATTTCTTGAACTAAAAACTGAAATACCTAAACCAAAACCGCGAAAACTTAACGCACAAATGCAGATTGCAATAGTTTTATTTTATACGCTTATTAGCTGCTTGTTGTGTTCTTTTTTTCTAGGCTGTATCTAGTTGTAAAGCCACAATTTTGAATATTAATTCGTTATATGAAATGTATTAGACCTACGATGTCTTGATATATGTTACAATGATGTAATCAACAAATATTTGATAACTTTATTATTCAGACAAAATTAAGGAAGTTACTTGGTAGATTTGTATTGGTATTATATATAGGCGTAGTAGTTCATTATTTTTATCCATAAAGTGTAATAGGGTATTTTCAGAAGTTTTTTTTCATGATAGTATTTCCATAATTTTGGTAATTTATGTGATATATATGCTGTGTTTCGCTTACTTAGATGCAACACTAATTTTGAAAATTTATATTTCTCTTTTCTTTACATTATTCTTGTGTTAGTCTGCAAATGAGTTTTGTATTTTGCTCTCTTTTATTTGGCCATTTTAGTTTATATATATATATATATATATTGTAGTGTTTAAAATCGTTATCGCTAGTCGGTGGCGAACACTGTATAGCCTGAACGTATATATGGATATTTATGCGGGGTATATGCGGTATTTATTTCTAAGAACTAATATGTATAAATGAAAACATTATAAAATATGTAAGTTATATTTTTATATAAATTTATACTAATCACCTAAATAAATAAATAAGAAACTATAATATAAGATTTTAAAAATTATAAGCATAAGAAAATATCAGATTCTGATAGATAGCAAACATAATATATGTGTAGAAATAACGTTTGATTACTATAACCTAACTGTTTATACATTTTCTAAATGTAAAAAAATTGGTTTGGAAAAATGAAGAGTGTGACGTGTATAGTTTAGATTATAGCTTAGGATAAAGTTTGTTTCTCTGTCATAATGCATGGCCTTTTGTCTAAACCAAAGTTGATTTAGAAAATAATGTGGGAAAAATGGTGAAGCTGAGAAGAACCGTATAGTTAAACGAATACTATAAATTCAGTATGTTGTTTGTCCGAACAGAGTATATCCGGCGAATATACAGCCTTACCGTAATTTAGAACAGTATATTGTTAATAAAGTAGGAGCATACTAAACTGAATTCATAACTTTATGATAATGTTATGACCATGCAATTACCTTTTTTATATTGAATGGTCATGCATATAAATGTTGCTTTTCTTCAGTTTCTTTTTTAGTTTTCAGCTGTTGTCAATGTTTTAAATGTAGATTTCTCTTTTGTGTAGCTTAACAGAACTGTGCCGCATCCGAACACCCTCGAGTAATTGTTGACAGAGGACCGATGATCATAAAGGAATGGTCCACCAATGATTAGTTTTCTATCTCTGAAAGTTTCACAAATTGTTGGCTTTTTTTCTTCAAAATGTTTTCTAATTTTGTGGAAATGGCAAGAAAATCAACCAGTGATGAAAGCTTAAAGAGTTGTAAAATAATAGAAAATCGTGGTGATGAGAATGATTTTCAAAACTTACTTGTGAAACGTTGAGTTGTGAAAGAGTACAATCCATAAAACTTGCTATCAATGAAAGAAAATTTCAGTAGAAAAGAGAGATGACAATACAAAGCCCAAGAGACTACAATACTTGAAATCTTTTCAGAGAATCAATCTTCTTAGGAACTGAGATCAGGAAAGGTGTTCTACATGTTGTAAGGCATCAAAACTGTTGAAACCATCGAAAAGCAGTCGAGATGATCATCCCGGAATCTGGTTGTGCAGTGAAGTTCCTTCAAGTCCTTGTCCCTGAATTTCTTGGAAAAAAACTGCAAGGTTTTCAGACAAACAAACATCAATAAAATATAACTGCGCTTAAGAGGTTAAACTAAGATGTTACCTGGTGAAAGAAAAGAAGCTAAAAAGGCAAGTCTTGATGCGTTTTAACATGTTCAGTTGTTCCTTGGTATATGCTTTGAACTCGCTTCTTCTTCTTCATCCTTCTCTAAGGATAAATCCCATACCGCATATCGATAGATAAAGCCAAAACCATTAGACAGTTTCTCTGTGTTTCCGTATTAGCTGTGTTTTCTGTATAAGCTTTGTGGCTTACGTGAGCTGGTTACCGCCAGAAGAGGCTGCAAGAGTCGAGGATTCATGAGCCCTTACTCAATCGACGTGGTAGGATGCTTATGCTTCTCAAAATGTGATACCAGAGCATTCCATCCTAGTTCAAGATTCAAATGATATCATATCGAATCTTCTTAAGAAACTGATATGGAATTATAAAGCCTACAGTCTTCAAGCATACCTTGGCAAAAGAACTGTTCCATGAGATGACATTTACATATTTTTGTGCCTTGATATCTAATGCATCGACTTCCCAACTCGGACATCTCAAACTGCAACAGCATCCACAAAAGACGATGCAAACATGTTGGCTTCAATTAGACTCCACTGAAAATAGAGTAAATAATATTCAGTCGAAAACAAACATTAACAGTATACACACAATATAGCTGCAAAGCGACATATCTACTTGTAAATCTTATTCAATTGCGGTCGTCCGAGAGCGGAATATGACCAATAGTCTATCACCGAAACTGGCTCCCACAAATGAATCACACTCGCAGTCCCTAACTGGTGGAGAAAAATAAACACATAACCGTGTTGAAAAGCATGTAATTGTGAAATGAATTTTATAGGTGTAAAGAATGAGGTTTGTTTCAGCCAATAAGAAAACTAAGATGATTCACGAAGACTCAAATAACTCACCAAAAGTTCATCTCCTTTAACAATGGTGATACAGTTGAACTTGTTGCGACAACCTGTATAATAGTAACGTCTTGTCGCCTATTGAGGATCCGCAAGCATTAGATAAACAGATAACCGCGAAATAGGTTCATATGAAAGCGAATAAAATAGAAAAGATAAAACACAAATATGTAATCCATTCAAAAGTGTGGTGGCGTTAAACCTTCCGGAAAAGGATGAGAAAGTTTACAGTTACTTACTTCTTTCTTAAATTTTCCCACAAATGTGTTTTCACTTCCTCTTTCTTGGATGTCCCTCGATGATTTGAAAATCCATTGATTAGAATTTCAGATAAAAGATTGCCGGAAATTTAAAACATTACGATGCAAAGTCTTGATATTTCCTCGAATGGACTCAACGGCTCGCTCGCCTCATATCTTCATATCTGCCACAGCTCAACTCAAATCCGGTTCGTAAAGCTCGCGGTGAACTACGTACGGCACGAGCATCTCTATCTCGTCATGAAAAATAATATCAATGGTGATATCCTAGTGGATTTGTTTCATCTGAAAAGCTTGATTCATTTAGGGATTCAAGAGAATTACCTCATGAACAGTTGAGTCATGAGATTCGTAATCTCTCCAGACTTGCTTAGGGGTTTGAACAGAATCGCTGGACGTCATTCTTCGGATGTTGTAGAATGTGGTCGGCCGTAAGTTTCGAGGAAGGGGTTTATATTAAAGGAGAAATCAAAGGAGGTGAAACGTTTACATCTCTAATGAAGAAAGACGTAAAGAGGTATTGAATAAGAAGACTGGTCCGATTATTACAATGAAACGGAGATTTGGAAAGTGGAGAAGTCGGTGACGATTGTTAGGAGCAATGTGTTCGGCTGAGAGATGGACTCCATCAAAAATGAGTCATTTTTATCTTTTCGTTACACTACATTAGTTGGCCCAGTCGAGTTATCTATTCACTAAAGAGAGATGTGACGTGGCGAAAAAATCTCATCCTATTGGTTGATTTTTTTTTCATACGTGGACACACTCTCCATCTATCTTATTCTACTTTTAATATAGGTTAGATATATTTTTAATTAATTAAGAAAAAAAATATAAACATTTAATTGATCGAAATTATAAATGCTCGGTGCAGTGTTTATATAGCGACACGATCAAGACGACATAATCATGTTAGTTGGTTTAAAGGTGGGGTTCTCCGGTTAATTATTTTCTGGTTAAGCTAAACCACGTGACATGGTACGTCACTACTCGCTAGTTAAATATAGTTAGCTCTTTTGAACACGTGTCTACTAAATGAACAAACAAAAATAAGCCTTGCGTTGTAGTGTCTTGTTTTTTTTTTCACATTCAAGAAATGATACTGAATGATTTAGCAATAGTATGAAACTCATGTTTTAACTCTGGCCAAGCTGACTCTGGAGCCTGAGCATTCAGAGTATAGAGCCTGCCGCCGTTAACGCAACAAACGGCGACGTTATGACGCCGGAAAGTCGGTGATTCGACTTTGAATTCTAATTCATAGTACTTCAAGTTTCTCTCTGAGTCTTGTCTGAGGTTTGCTTCCAGCAAAGTTCCTTTTAGATCTGTTCGCTGACTAGATCTTGTCACTGTTTTTACTATCGCTTCTCCTACTTCCTTTGGCCCTCCAAATGCTTCAATTCTATAAATCACAAACAATACAAAAACCTTCATGATCGCATATTTCGCTTCTTGAAACAGAATGTTAATTTTTCGTTACATGAAAACATCGATGCTCTAGGTGCTGATACATGATAGATCTTAATACTCGTAGCTAGTGGGGTGTCTAAACCAGCTTACATTATGTGTCGACCAACTTATGTGATAGAAATTACTAGAGGGTTATGTATTCATATTGAGAAATATTGATTGTTTCAAACATTTACAAGATTTATAGACTTATAATACTCGTTCTTGATCATAGCTAACAATTACAACCTGAAACATGTGTAAATCTTTAGCTAGTTTAAAGTTTATTTGGCAAAATTTTTTTTTTTTTTAAATTTGGCAAAATCTTTTATATCAAAACTCTCATCACCTAGTTACCGTAGAAACTATTAACGTAATTACTCATGATGATGCTGAAAATATCTTGGAATAATGTATTTACTTACGAGAAAGTGGGTGAGACAGGGGAGACAATAACACTGACGTTGAGCTCGCCGGTCGAACCGGGTGGTCCAAATGCAACAACCGGTTCATTGACGTTTTTCCGGCGACTGTTTCTTGCCGGAGGAAGGTCTAGAGAAATCTCCCGCTCTGACTTCTCCGCCGCTCTATACAAGAGTGTTTGGTCTCCAACCCACGTAGCCGGATATATAAACTCTATGATTGTTGTAACATAACAATTATAATATTAATATAATGATTATATAATTTGATTAGGAGCAAAGAAAAATGTGTTAAAAGAGACAACTAGCTAACCAAATCCTTCAGCCGTGTCGATACATCTGCTATAACCTGTGATCGGATAAAGGACATCGAGTTTTAGATTCCGACCGAACTCAGGCGATAAACCGAGTACAAAACTCGTGACTCCTCCGAAATTCGCCCCGATAGCAAGCACAGAGGACGACCCTAAACCAAGAAGAAGCCGCCGGTTGAATTTCTCAGCAAGGGGAGAAAACTCCTCCGCCGGGGACGTTTTCCGGTCACCGGATGATTGTTGAGCGATCAAAATGTTGGAGAGTTTGGCATTTTTGGGTGATGATGAGTGAAGAGAGACGTAAAGTTTCAGAGACATTTCTTGTCCGTTCTTTTAAGGATGTCATTGAGTGTTGCAGACTACTTTCTTATCACTTGCAGAGCTAGTAATAAACGACAGCGTTTTACATTCGACAGTTTATTAAAAAGAAAATATTACATTGTAGGACACTTATTGAGTTTTAATTACATCTTAGGTCACATGTTGCTACTAGCACACTTTTCTTGTACTTCCTCTGATAAAGCCTCTAGCAGAATATCTTTTTTACCCTTTCTTCCAAGTTTTTATTTCGTTTCTACTTTCTAACTAAAACAACGACTAAAAGTTTACTCTATATCATCTTCTTAATTTCCAAATCTTCTCGTATCTATCATCATCAATGGTAAAGGAAGTAAAGAAAAAAAATCTTTATAAAAGAAAAAAAAATCAAAATCCCCAAATCGGGCGAGTCTTCTCCAGTTTCTACTAACTCTAACCCAGAAAATCCTCATATTTGTGAAAACTTGTCTTCATTCTCTCTTTATTTTCCCACTTTCTTTTAGGAATGTCTAAGGTTATGCAATTTCTTGCAAAAGATGACTCCTTTCTGTACCAATTCGAAGGTTAGGCTGTGAATTTTTGGGGTTTTTTTTTGTTCAATCGGACAAGCTTCTGTCTTTTTTATTTTATTTTGCAGGCCTTGTAAATCTATCAGTTACATGTTAAATCTCGATACAGAGCTTGATTTTGTATAGCTGTTGTGCCTTTGTTGTTTCCTTTTACTGTTTTTTTTTCTTTCAATTCGCAAAAAAGGCATTGATAGTGTTATTATGGAGTCTCCATATATGTCCTTACTCTTTGTCTTTCTCACGTTTTTGAGTCTAAGGTTTTAGGAGTCTTTTTAATGGAGAACTGAAGGTGCTGAGTTGAGAGTCATTAGTTATCCCAATTGAGGCTGATTTGCAGAACATGTTAGTCACTTTGTTAGTGTCTCTCTGATATTTGTCTGCAATCAGATTCAGACACATTACCATTCTTTTATGTGTCTAGTCGCATAACGTATTCTGATATATATCATATAGTTATGGCGCTTGTACTCTCTGGTTAGAATGTTCCTTCTTTATGTAACTTTTGATTTGGACAGATTGTGGAGGTGATGATCCAGAGCTCAAACAAGGAATGAAGAAGCAGTTTGTGGACACTGGCTAAGGAGTTGAAGCTGCAAGAAGCAGTTGTAGATGAGCATAGCAATTTCTATGAACGTTACCCTTGCAGAAGCTAGAGTTGAATCTTCTCTATCATTGTGGGGATACAATGCTCTCCAACTTTACTTACATGGTTTATATGCTCATCTAGGAAACTAGCTGCTCCTGCTCCCCCTAGGTTACGTTTGTATAGGTCTTATATTTTGGGCATACTCATCTGGTGGACACTCCAACCCTCCATGTTGACACTAGTCTGTATCTCTTGTGCTTTTTACATGTTTTTTTCTGTTTTTTTTTGTGCTTTGAGATTGTACATTACATTAAGATTGTACAAGTGTACATTACATTAAGATTGTACATGTGTACATTTGTTTTGTATTGTACACCTAAGTGATTGTGTATAAATTTCTCGAACACTTTAGGACAAGGCAATTGATTGTGTACATCTATTTTGTATTCATAATGTAGTATGGAATTTATTGAAAGTTGACTATTTGACATGCAATGTGTTTTAAGATGTTATTTACCAGCCATCTTTATAACCTTTTTGAATGCGTCCATTGTACATAATATCCATGTGTACATCAATCTCATAATGTACAGATGCACTCATATAACATTTGAACAACATTGTACATTCGTTGCATAAAATGTTACACTTGGCATTCAGATTTACAATTTCTTACAAACACTGAGCTGTATTTGGTCATCTTCTAATAACCAAACACAGGCACGCTGTCGTGAATTTTTTAAGTAGGTTATAGATCTGTGGATCTCATCCAGTCATTAAACTGTCCACATGTACACCTTGTGGACACTCCAGCATATCGTACACATGGACACCATTTCTCATGTCCAGTCGTTAAAAGGATTCATCTTTTAAGTGAGTTCATAGCAAAAATGAACCATAGTAAGGATTCACCTTCAAACAAAAGTAGTGACCTATGATTCAGTACTCTTCAGTTAGTTGGAATTAAAACAAAATTCAGAACTAAATAATCTGATTTATAATAAAAAAAATCTCTTTATGGTGAAAAAAATATATTTTATAGTCCCAATTCAACTGAATCAAGACTTTGATTTTTAAACAGATGCTCAAACATCGGAAGTTCATATTGTTTTGGTTCACTTGTTATCCGTTGAGATGAGATGGGTAACTTACAAAAGGAAAAAAAAAATTCTTTAAAGGATCTAACTTCAATCGGTGTTTTGTAGGTAGAAATTATGCAACTTATGATTGGAGGGGAAGGTGTTGGGTGCTGATTGTGAACCGACCCACCAGAAAAAAGATCTGAAATGGAATTTTGAAGAAACTTTGATCCTAGCCGTTGGAAGCCAGCATCTTCTCCGTCGTCATAGTCATCTCTTTTCACGGTTAGAACATAAGATCTGAGACACAGGAGGATTGATCCGTGAAGAGAAAAGAGAGCTTTATTGTTTGTTTAGGACAAAATAATAGAGAGAAGATGAGATCGGACGTGAGATCGGATTTGAGAAGAAACTGAGAAACTGAATTTTACTTGACTTGCGTGCAACAACAAGGGAAAGCTTTAGTTGAGGACAATTTAGTATTTTTAGCATCAAAAAATACCCTAGTAGCACAAAGTGTCTTCATGTGTAATAAAATGTTGAAAAGTGTCTTATAGTGTTAATAACTCTAATGGATATGCACAATTAAAGAAAAAAACAATAAAGAAGGTTAAGCTAAAAATGTTTAATTTGATGATATATTAATAATAAACATTATTACGGTTTGACATTATCATACAAAAATTATGATTTGTATTTCATAGATGTGTATGATTGTAGGTGAAAATAAAACCACTGTATGTAAATAAACATTCGTTTGATAACATTTTATCAGTTTATACATATTATGATTCGGTGTATTTTAAATACAATCATGATATTTGATAATATATATGGAAGTCCCAAAAGGAAGATAACAATATCATGTTTTGTTACAAAAAAAGAAGATAACAATATAATGCCAAAAAAAAAAGCCAAATGGCCCAAATCTATAATAAATTCAATCAAACTCTAGGAACTATGCACTGTTTTGAATCGAATAGGTGTGGAGCAAGTACAATCAATCCAAATTAAGTACTAGCAAATGAGAGTTGGATTTCTTCTAATGTTAATCCTTGAGTCTCTGGCACCAAACACCATGTGAATACAATTGTTAATCCACAAACTATAGCTGATATAATAAAAGTTCCTGCAAGTTATTTAAACAAAGGTTAATAGTTAATACATTTTAGCCTGATTACTTCATTTTTAATATCTAAATCAAAGAAAGGCAAAAGCATATTGTTTATGTTACTTACCGGTTGGGCTCCAAACCAACATAAAATTGAAACAATAGTTGGCGATCCAACCAGTGAACCAATTGGCTATGGTCACTAAACTCCCTGCTAGAACCTTTATATCCATCGGAAATATCTGCCAATTAAAGAAAACAATTCGAAATATATAAAATTAGTAAAATATGACATGTAAGATATAATCTCCACAAGAAAAGGTTCACCTCAGACATTATAATCCATGGCAACGCTCCCATTCCAAATGCGAACATCATCGTGAATGACTGTTTAGAATATAAATTGTTATATCTTTACACTTTGACAAATTAACAATAATCGATTAACAATTATAGAATAATAATTTAAGTATGCTTGATAGAATACCAATTACATTATTTTAACACTGCAAGAAAACATGCGTTTAGCGACGACATATTATCGCTAAGTCGTCGCTAATCACTTATTATTAAGAGGAACTAACGACTAAACGTTGTTAAACACATGTTGTTACGGATTTTTCGTCATTAATCACTTATTACGATGAATTTATAAGTTTTTTTCTGATACAGTTAGATAGAAATTAATACCAACTATCAATTAAACCAAAAATCAAATTGTGAAGAACTTACCAATATTCCGATGAAAGTGAAAACTGGAGTAATGTTTTGAATCTGGGGAACATCTTTAACTCCAAAAGCTACCGCCAATGTGATACAGCTCAAACATAATCCAAATGCTGAAGTCTGCAGATTCAATCCATTAAATCTATCATAGAATTACTAAATGTCGACTACTTAGCCATTTAAGCAAAGCTATGTGATCACTTGAGGTTAAAGAGAAACTATAAGCACCACAACACCGGGTAAAATTCTCAAAACCAAAAGGCTAATATTGAACAAACAAACAAAATTCAAAAAAATTCTAACCATAAGAAGTGGTCGTCTTCCCCAGCGTTCAACGAGGACTAAACCCATTAAAGATTTTGGTACCTATGCATGAGTATTGATAAGATATTAGGGTTACGATGTGAGAGTATACAACTATTAGCGCAATCATTATTAGTATGACTATATTTAGGTGACAAAGTGCAATCAATGTATACGTACGACGATAAGAGACAACACCGTCATTCCAATCCGAGCAGGAAATCCTGAAATAATATATTATATAGCTAAACTATTAGTGAAAATAAGAGGTAATATCTAACAACACAATAGATTATATTTTTACCGCCAAGTTTAAACAGAGTGCTTCCATAAGAGCCTATTCCTGACGTTCCACATAACTGTTGTAGAAGCATCAAACCTATGCCGATCTAAACATAATTAAACGAATCCAAACAATATTTAATTATGTTTTACGGACGTTATATCCAAATCGTTAGTATATATTTTTGAACGAATGGAAACAATTTTCTTACTGTAAGCTGATGAGCATATCTCTTTCGGAAAAGACTGCGAATGCTGGTATTTGAATTTTGCTTTGAAACTTCTACCGAAATCTACAAAAGTTCTGAAAATGTGAGAACATTTACGTGAAACTTGTGTGGATGAATAATCTATAAAGTGATTCTAAAAATATGTTAAACATATCGTTTGTAATAGTTTATATGTATGGATACCTTGATTGCGCGAGCTTCAAACAAAATATCGTGTCCTTTGCCACGTAATTTTTGAAGAACAGCTTCAACCTCTTCATCGCGACCTCTTTTCGCCTATAAAAATATTTTCATTAATATTGTGTGCTTAAGTAGCATATGCTAAAGTTATATGACTAACCAGCCATCTTGGAGACTCAGGTATGAAGAACAAACCAATAACTTGAATGCCACATGGAATGACACCTGGTTGGAAAAAAAAACACTTTAGTTAGATAAGTAAATTTATTATGATAAAATAATTAATATGAAAAGATGAAACTCGAAGGTGGACGAATAAAGATGCGGATAAATCACCGATTAAGGCTAGACTTCTCCATGACAAGAAATTTCCAAAGTAATATGCGATTGCTACCCCACAGTTTTGCAACAACTGAAAAGTATTAATAATTATAACTCAAATATATATAAAATGATTATATCTAAACCATCGAGCTTTGGATTTGTCGGTCACCTGATTGCTAAATGTAAAAGCACCTCTAACATGCTTGGGCGTTATCTCTGCAACATATACCGGAACCTAAAAAATTTCAAGGTGGTATAATTTATTTAATGGTTAGGGCTAGAGATTATTTTCATCATTTAGAGAATTTATTTTTACCACGTAGCTAATGAGACCAACTCCAATCCCCACAAAAAATCTTCCCAAATCGAGCCAAACAATACTCTGTAGCCAAACAAGTAAAGGGTTGATAAATATATAATTTTATCAAACTTGCAAAAGTAAGTAAGTAAGAATATTAGATGGGTTATGAGAAAACCTCGGCTAGTGCAATTGCAAGCCAACCAGTTATGCAGAATAAATCGGCAAGCCACAACGTCTAATTAAGAAAAATTGAGAAAAGAAAAACCATGACGGGTTTAGTATTTATGTTATAATAGTTAGATGCACATATATAATAAACAATTAAGAAATGCAAAAATAATTTTCAGGATAATAGATAACCATTTTATTGCCGAAGGCAGATGCAGCTTTAGCGCTGAATATGGCACCGATCATTCCTCCAAACGTCATGAGTGAACCAAACAGTGAAAACTGTATTTTTCAACATTTAGTAATATTAGTAAATGCTTTTGAATGATTGTTTTTACAATTTTAATGACCTAGTAAGTAAGTTTATCACAGTCTACGTACATGTTACTTTCAAATTGTCCTTTTTTTTTGAAACACTTTCAAATTGTCGTTTTCATTTAATTGTTTTACTAAATATAACTAGACATGTACTTACTTGTGCGAGAGAAAGATCCAAGTCTGTCATAATGGAGGACATCGTATCTGCAGTATAACCCGCCTGTGTACCACAAAATGATAGAAACCATTATATGAATGTACCAAAATATAAACAACCGTGACTCCAAACCACCACAGCGAGTTAATTGTAAATAATTGGTACTTCTAAAAGGTGAATTAATTGTGTATGTATTTAATTTTATCAAAAATAAAGATTATAAATCGATGCAACAAACTATGAACCCGTCACAAATGATATTTCTAACAAAAAGTTAGTATATATAGAAATATGAAATATATATATATATATATATTGTGACCGTAAATACAACAGCTTAAGTTATTCAATAAAATGAAACCGGCCACATATAGTAAAGTTTTGACAGGTTTAATTTGCCGTTAACAAAAGTTCCTCCAATTTCAAAGATTGGCAACAAAAGGTAACATTAGAAGATAATACGACAACCACGAACACACATAAGATAAGAAAACCACAAACATGTCTTATATTTTTTGAATGATGTATCTATGTAATTGCTAATGATTTGAATTCTAAACCATATCATATATATGCTGAAAACAGAACAAAAAGTGATCTTTCTTTTTTGTCATTTTGTCTATTTTGTCATTTTAATAATTTTGTTCTCATTTCTTACTATATGAATTCACTAAAATACCACTAATCCGAGCTATGATATTGTTTCCTATCTCTACACCGCCGATATAGATCCAAGTAAAAGAAGTCATGGCTCTAACAGAAACTCGGATTTCTCTAACCAAAGTTTGGGGAAATTTTGGTTTTCGTTCTTTTCTTTTGTTTTGAAGAAGAAAGTTAAATTTATTCAAACAAAAAAATTTTTTTTACAACATAAGTGCTTCAGTTTGTAGATACAAGGGAGTAGAAGTGAAGATTTGAAATTTTGTGTTTTGATTTTAAGCATTCTCTTTTCATTCTTTTTGCAGTAACAAAACATACGTTTTACCATGCCGCTATAGCTTTGGTTCTAATAAGAGATTATATAAATATATGTACATATATAGAGAGAGAGATGGAAACATACGGCAACGCCAAAGGTGAAGGAGGCGCAGACAATAGTGAAGGTGGAGAAGACAAGAAGCGGAGTTGTACTTGCTCTGTCTTCCTTATTTACCAATAATAATCCTTTCTCCATATTATTCTCTCCCTCCATTTTCTTCACTCAAAACCTTAAGAACCAGAACAAGAGAGACAAAAATCGTATGTGAGAAAAAAGAGATTTGTGTGGAGATCAACAACGTGTTCTCTCCTTAGCTATTGATATAAACTAGCTAGTATTGGTCAACCATGCACCAAGATAGAAACAAATAGATATATCATGCTATGTTGTGATGTAGACGTATCTACCTAATATTGTGTCTAGGTTCATGTTCATTGTTTGTATCAACCAACAACGAGCATACGGTCTGACACACTTTTAGGTTGTTTTCTGATATACGGCTTTGGTTTGTTTTGGCTAACATTAACTAAGCTCATCTAAATATTTGAATAACGTTGCTCCATAATAGATTGTTAGCCTATGGCATCAAGTTGCTGTTATAGTGTTATGGTTGTTTGAATTTATTGACTATAAGACGAGAAACCATCAACTTGGAATAAAATCTTTAAACAAGTTTCGTGAAGAATAATGTAAAGGAAGAGAAGAACCAACAAGGCACTTAATCTATAGAGTTTGAGATAGTCACGAAACAAAGTAAATATGTGGCTTTTAATTGAACTTAGCATTTATAGCGTACGTCGCTCCGCTCGGTTGGATAGAAGTTAACGCAATTCAATCTTTAGTTCTTCATGAGTAAAAACTTTGACCTTCCTTTGTAGAAATGCCAAGTTTTCAATGGTTTTGATTCATTCAACGAAGAAGCAATCACACAAAAAGTCTATCGAGAAATGCAATGGAAATCCCACTTAAAGATCACATCAATCATCGTTACAATGTTATTAAATATTAATTTGGTTCGGTCAAGACCGAAATGTTGCGGATATTATATTCTTATCAGTTAATTAAAAATTCCACGAGATTCGTGTCATTTAATAAATTTTTAGAAATTCATTTCCAAGTAAATAATACATCACTGGGTGTTTAAGGTTTTTGGACAAAGATTAAGAAATTAAATTCTTATGCATTGGTATTAAATTAAACTAATTTAACCAATAAAAAAAATGTAATATTTTGTGGTTAGTCAAAAATTACAAATAATAATATATTATATCTAGAATTGTGAGAATATCATTTAGTATAAATTAAAATAAAAGTCTTTAAATACCAATTAAATTTATACAAATGGAGTATTAAGAGCGATATATTGGTCAAGATTTCAAGAATCTAGAGATCGGTATGATGTACATTAATGTGTTACATACATGTACGCCGACATTAGGCACGTGGGTAAACTTTATACTTATGGTTGACTTTTGCACACCGAAGATTAAGGGATTAGGCACGTTGGTGAAAGAGAGTCACTTTAGTGGATCTTGTCCTAAAAAAAACTAGCAGTCAGCATTAGTCTTCTGCTTGAAGTATCTCCACCTCTTTACTTCTTCAAGCAGACACAAAAACACTCTTTTCCCCCCGCAGCTCTCGGATCTCAAATAGCGTTTTAACTTTGAGGTTTGTAAAAGCAAACTCATGAACATCTTCAACTTTTCTTGGAGAAACCAGAGAGGAAAGGTTTCCATCAAAACATCAAGGACAAACATCTCTTCTCATCTGGTAATAATGTTTCTCTTCACCTCTCACTTCTGTCTATATTCTTTCTTATGTTCTTAGATAGGAGTTTAGCCTTAATTAGCTTCTGTCTTAGATTTACATTTTCTTCTGTTTTACTCAGGTCAAGATTAGAGCCAACCACTGAGAGAACTTGGTTCTTATGGGGAGATCTTGTTTGCCGAGATGGCGATTAGGAAGACTAATGGCAGGATTACAACTAATCCTAGGATTAGTAGTGATCACCGTGAGCCTCTCATGTCTCTATAGATTCCATTCCGCTGGTTACTTCCTGCAAAACGAAGACATTTGCCGTACCATCTACACAATCAAAGAAGTCAAGAACAGCGAAGGATTCGACCTCAAGGCCCTGCACGACCGCGTCGATGATGTCCTTGAAAAGATGGATTACTTGTACGACAAGCTAGAGAAGACGGTGAAAGAGATGGAGAAGAGCAAAGACGGAAGCAAGAAAGAGATCAAGAGGTTTCTTGAGGATGAAGTTATGAAGCCGTTTTATCACGCTCATATCGGTTTAAGGCAAATCCGTTTACCAAACCCTGAAGGAATCAGAAACTCCACGGAGAAGGAAGAGCCCTTGATCAACAAGTTTCTCACTGAGGAGATAAGGAAGTACATAACCCCAAAGGAGAATCGTGTTGGGAAGGTAAACATGTTTGGAACAGAGAGAGTTTACAACACGATAGGTCATTCATGTGTGTTGATGAAGATGGAGCTAGAGAAGTACATGGATTACGACGTTGGAGCCTATTGCGATGATGATTGGAACTTAGCGCAGAAGCTTATGGTTAACGGGTGTGACCCGTTGCCTAGGAGACGGTGCTTAACAAGAGCTTCCATGACTTACCAGAAGCCTTTTCCAATCAACGAGTCACTATGGAAGCTTCCTGATGATAGAAACGTGAGGTGGGGAAACTACCAGTGCAGGAACTTCGCGTGCTTGTCAAGTAAAAACCCTAAAAGGGGTTACACCAAATGCACTGGATGTTTTGAGATGGAGAAAGAGAATACTAAATGGGTCAAGAACAGTACTCTGTTAGCTGATTTCTTGATTGATGATGTTTTGAGAGTGAAGCCAGGTGAGATTAGGATTGGTTTGGATGTTGGTGTTGGGACAGGAACATTTGCAGCAAGAATGAGAGAGAACAATGTGACTATTGTCACTACTGCTCTGAACTTGGGAGCTCCTTTCAGTGAGATGATTGCGTTGAGAGGTTTGATCCCTTTGTACATCTCTTTGAACCAGAGGCTACCGTTCTTTGACAATACCATGGATATGATTCATACTGCTGGGTTAATGGACGGTTGGATCGATCTTCTTCTGATGGATTTCATGTTATATGATTGGGATAGAGTGCTGAGACCGGGTGGGTTACTGTGGATTGATAGATTCTTCTGTAAGAAGAAGGATCTTGATGACTACATGTACATGTTCCTGCAGTTTAGGTACAAGAAACACAAGTGGGCTATTTCACCTAAGTCAAAGGATGAGGTTTATCTCTCTGCACTGCTTGAGAAACCTCCTCGTGCAATCTAACTACAAAAGTTTCAAGCTTATATGTTTGTATCAGACATTCAAAATTCATTTGATTGTCTAATCTTTGTTTTACTTTGAAAACAATTAGAATGTTTCCAGCTCTGTTTGACTTTTACTAGTTGAGGATTATCTGACTGAACTTGAAACTGGCGAAAAATGATTTTTATGGAAAATTATAATAAAAACCATAAACATCAGCTCAAGTTACAGAACCAATGGTTCAGTACCCAAAGCTCCAGAATCAAGCTTGATTACAGTAACTAATATACCTCTGGTTAAGCTGTTATCTTGCTCCCATGAACTCATAACACACCCTATGATCATCTACTCTAAGTTTTAAAGGAGAATGGACTTTTCTACAAAGACACTAACCCACATGAGTTGGCCTTTCAGCTTGGTACTAGAGAGAGGATTTGAGTCTTGATTCGTCCCATACACATTTGGATTTCTCTGTAGATCGGTAGGTTCTGTGGGCATCGAGGCTGCAAGCTTGTAACTGCTGTGTCTATAAGCTGTGCCACATCAGACGGAGGGTACTGCCTCTCCGTGCACATCTGAGATCCATGCCCAGAAAAAGATAGTACCAAGCACAAGTCAAAACTTAGTATTATAGATTAACAAAGGCTTCCAGGTGATCTCGTTGGGTATGCAAAGCAAATTTTGTGATTACCTGAATCATGAGCCAAGAGGCAACACAGGATGTGATTATCTCTGCAGGCATTTGAGCCTCGTTTTTCTCTGAACCATCATGTGAGATGAAATCGTTGTTAGGCATAGGCTTTGATGCGGTTGAGGGAGATGGGTTTTGATGATGCTCTATGCCACCATTTGCATGCTCTTCAAGTTTGACCATAGAGCTGCGCAACGGCTGATATTTGCCAACCATGTCTAAGGCCTCTTGGATCATTTTGATGGCATCTTCTCCTTCCTTCACAGATGATGCAGCCTAGAACCGTAGAGTGACTACAGCTTAGCAAAACATATGTATGTAAACAAGAGAATATATGAAAGCGGCTAGATCATTACCTTTATAGCTGCATCCACCATTGCTTGCGCTCTTGTCCTTGAACCCTTGACAATCTCTAGCATCTCAGGCTCCATTTCCTGTTAGACAGCACATTTATAAGCTAGTTCAAGTCAATCAGAAGGCAGAGTTTTCATGGGCAAGCAAAGCAATGTCCATTAATTTGATCCCATTACCTTTTCATCTGAAGCATGCTGTACCGCAAGTGCTCGTTGAATCTCAGTTTCACGTCCTTTGCTATAATTTATGACATTTTGCTGATTAGTCTGATGTGGGCCACTACTAGTGTTGGTTAATACTTTACCATGCAGAATGGGAGCAATCATATCACCCTGTCAATAATTAATGTGTTAGCCATAAAATATACAGAGTATATGTACTAGTCAATTTTATCTTCCCCCACCTGATTCAGAGTTGGATTCATGGAAAAGTCTACATTCTCAAGTCCGCATGGAGGGAAGATAACAGACGCACCGAGGTTTGAATTCCCGCGTAGCTGTTGTGCTTCTTTCTTTATGGACAAGCACTTATCTACTTGCCTCCTCAGACCCTCTGGCATGTATTCCAATGGATTTGAAGGCATACAATCAATGTCCTGTTGGAAAAAGGAGACGATCAAACGACTGAGACTTTATTATCTATAAATCACAAAAGATTTGAAAGTGTGATTACCTTAACTAACTCAACGCCCAAGTCGTCGAACAGAACGTTGCATTGGCTATGATCAACAGTGAGAATTTTCCCATCATGAATCTCTCGTGTTTTGGGATGGATGGCAATGACTCTATTCCCAACTGCTAAAGGCCGAGCCAAATCTGTTGGAAGCCCTTCCCTAGCACCTGTTCGAAGCTCTGTATAATGCTTTCTCACAGACTCACGGTACTGTTTGAGTTTCTCCCTCTCTTCCTGTAAAAATCTCTCAGAGAATCTTCGTGGTCTACCAAGAGAGCTGCAAAAAAGAAAGAAAGAGTAACCTTTTTAGAATCTACATACATTCTCTGGAAGCATTTTAAACTACAAACTTGAAGAAACCTTTTAATGACGCTCCATTCAAGACGAGTAAGTCTAGGAATGTGACCAAGTCCTACGTGATTTAAGTAATCGACAAACTCCATCTTTGCAAACCAGGGATGGTCGATAGCACTATAAAACCATTCAAATATGCACCTTCGACGTGCCAAGGGATGCGACAGAGAAGTAGAAAGCTTATCCTGAAAAAATGGAATAAACAAATATCAGAACAAGATTTTGAATGCGCATAAGAGAAATGAGAATTAGAGGCTCCTCCACCTTTAATAACAACTCCTGTTCTGAAAGAGATCTCGAGCTACGCGAAGCTTTATGAATGGTTTCAGAAGATTTATCCCTTTCCTGTAAGCTTTTCTTCAGACTCATCTTACGCCTGTTTGGAGGCTTCTGCGGTAAACTGGCTGGACCCGAATCAGAAACTTCTTTAGTTGCCACTTCTACATCCATTTCAGATATTTTCTTATCGCTCGTTGAAGTAGATTCCTCCAACTCCTTAACAGCTTTCAACTGTTTTGACTGTTGGGGGCCTTGACCAGAGCGTTTTGCTCTAAACGAAGGCTTTATATTAACGTCTTCTTGAGCCAATTCCTTTAACACAATAAACCAAATCAAATGACTTAGTGTTTTCTTCAGAAGCACAAACTTGAATCCTTGTCAAGGATCTCGAACTTGATTCAAAGTTAATATAGAAATCACGACATGTTTCAACTAATTCAACGTAACATAGATTATACCTGCTTGTTTATGGATTTCTTCCGAGTAGATTCAGTTGGAGTTTCATCCCAAAGCTTCTGAAAATTAAAACACAATTCATATATTTAGCTCAAGATGCCTAGAAGAAAGTGAATAGAAAACTGCGAGAACTATCTTGCTAACCTTTGGTTTCCGTTTTCTTTTTAAACTGCCACTAGTAGGCTCCGGTTCTAGCTTCTCCGTGGGAACAGCATTACAATCAGTGGATGGTTGCCTTGAAGATTTTGGTTTTCTACTGTAAGCAGCATTCCCAATAGCAGAAATTGCATGAAGGAGACTATCATCTGGTTCTGAATCTGCTTTTTCCCCATGACTTCTTGTGGACGTGGCTTCTGGTGAGCTAGATTTCTCGTCCATGTCGTTTTCCATTCTTTCTTCCTTCAACTGATCCGAAGATTCTGAACCCAATGCAATATAGTACAATATTTGTGAGGCAATGATAAAAAAACTGCAGAATTGAAGTAATGACAGGCTCTTCTTTTTAACCCAATCCCACATACTCATTGGGAAGAAAATAAAAACATAAAATTTCAATTATATTCAGGAGCCATGGTTTAAATTACAAGCAAAACCTCACAAAGCTCACCTGATTCCATCAATGCTGCCGGAAGCAATGAAGCTGACAAATCAGCTAAGGCTTGCAGAGCATCAAATTCATCTACACAGGAAAAATACAAGCAAAATGTTTCAGATGATGTATACTTTAGTTTGAATGAACAATGCAGAAAACATAGTCAATCAAATCTCACAACAGTAACGCTTGTAAACAAAAATATGTAAGAGCCTAACTTTCCTGACAGAAAGGGCTAACATGGGAACATATTCTTGGAAACTGTTAAACGACTAATGTTTTTTTTACCTCCGGTGGTAAGTTTGTTATCTCTTTTCTTTGGGCTGCGCGGTGAATATGTCCCTCTTGAGGCTTTTCGTCTCTTTGATTTAATTCTGCTCCCCTCAGTGGCACTGCATGCCCCTCCATTGTCATCAGAATCATTACACTCTGCTTCTTCGACTTTGACTCTTTTCCTGTAGACCCTTTTCAACTTCCGTGGAACCTCCATTTCGCCAACTCCTTCCATATCCACCAACAACGTATCATCTCTATCAGATTCAAGCTTCTTTTCTCGGCTACTTCTCACACACGATTGAGCTTTCCTAGTTCGAGACTGGTCAAAGGACAAAGTTGAGTAGTATTTTTCAGTAAATCAAGATTCCACAGAAAATAAATAAATGGATAACTGCTTTAAAGCTTCTAGGGCTCGAGAGTTAACCATTTTCCCCCAGCTCTTTATTGGCGAGTTGTCGCTGGGCTCTGTTCTTCGATTTGGTGATTCGGAAACTTGTGGAGACCCTTCCCTTCTTGATGCGTCTGTTAATGCTAAAAAATCTGCAACATAATCATTAGCATCAAGTTGCTTTCTGGCTCTTTTATTTGGTGGAGTAGAGCCTTCCCCATCATCCCGTGAAGTTTGTACAGGAACCCGAGGTGTACGTTTGCCAGTGGCACGTCGATGAGTTCCTACATGAATTTAAGAATCAAATTTACACATTCTTAAACTTAGTGGTTCAGATACTAGTCAGGTGGCCAACCTTTAAATGCTGAACTACAAAACTCAATAACAAAATGCAGAACAATTGATCAACTTCCTCAGCCATTTAAAGGATACAATGAATGGGAAAATCATAGGCACTTCACCATTAGCTCTTGCTTGTTTCAAAAATTTGAGACATCCATCAGTTGACGCAACTGGATGTTGCTTATCAACTTCCTCACGAGAGTCACTAAGCTGAGGTTTTGAACGTTTGCGCTTTTGCTGTTTCCTCGGTACTTCTGGAACATCATGGCCTTCTCCTTCACTGCCACTCCCTTCCTAGGAGAAGACCATAAGAATGTGTTACACACCGGTCCACATAACTTCACCGAATGGCATTGGTGTGCGAACCGTAGTTAAATAGAATTCTCACCATGACACTGTAATGATCCGTCATCATAGCAATAAGGCCAGCAACAGAGGCAGTTCCCTCCGGAAGAGATAGATATGCCTGTAAAGAGGAAACAAATCTTATGAGAATGCAAAGTAATCTAAGAAGTCTCACGAGATTCAGGATGTATTGAGTCGTACCCGATTCATGTTAAAAAGAGCTTCCACCATGTCAACAGACCTGCTATTCCGAATTGCAGCAGCCACCTGGACCAAAAAAAAAGAAGTAGTCTTAAGAACTCAGAGACCATTGAAACTCAACTAAACGAATGTGAGTGAAGGAAGGAGTAAACTTACCTTTCTCCAGTCCTGCCCGTACTTTCTGTAAGAGTCATAGAAACGCTCAAGCTCTGCTTTGGTCCACTGAGGTCCCAGCTTGTCAGACATTTTCACCTTCTACGATGAGCAAAGTTAATAATACATCTGAGTGACAACAAGTCATACAACATTCAAGAAATGAAGACGAAAAAATACTCACACGCTGCTTATTTTTTCTGGAGCTAGTCCCAGCATCTTTTCTCGGCGAAGGTTCATTAGTGAAACGCTTGTTCACACTCCTGGACTTCCTAACCGCCGGTGCCATTAGCAGAGGTTTCTAAACAGACATGAGCAAGACATGTTACTAAACTTGATAATCAAATCTAGCTTCCTCTCTAAAAGCATATGACATTTTACACAATAACATATTTCAAAAATCAAAACTTTTATTACTTATTAAAAAAAAAAACCCAATTCTTGGATCAGACAAAAGTACTGTTGGGGAAGATAAATATATCGAGAAGCGGAAAAATTAAACGAAAATCAGAATCAGATTTAGCTTTGGGTGTTCGAAAATCTTAAAGTACCCAACTTCAGAAAATCACGGAAACACGAAAATTCATCCACAAAGGAGCCAAATTTTAAGGGAATGTGTTAATAAGTTTAAACAGAAACTCAAAATCCAATCGGAACTAACCTGCAAAATCAAAAAAAACGCAGACTTTACAAATCTGAAACTGATTCTTAAAAAAAAAAAACTGAAAACAACTTCAATCGAGTGAACTTTTAAAAAAATCCCAGCTGAGAAAAAAAATGGAACTCGATTCAAAACCCACGCGGCGGCTTTAAAACGAAGAGCTTACACAGAAGTGTAGAGAATCGATTTGAAGGAAAACACTTTGAAAAAAAACCCTAATCGAAAACAGATCCACAAGCGATTCACTCACCGATTACGCCACTTGGAGAGGGACTAGACGCCAAGGAGCACACATAGAAAGCGAAACGCAGTAGATTTGGAGTCCGAAAGAGAGAGAAAGCACGAGCCTTTTACTTTCGAAAAGAGAGAGATCGACGACAAATTTGAAACCAAGGGTTTTAGAGAGATAATGAATTGAAAAAAAAAAAAGATGAGAGAGAGAGAGAGATTGAATTAGGGAAAGAAATGAGAAGAGGTATTGCCGCGAAACTTGAATAGAAGGACGTCTTCAGCCAATAAGCGTTCCCCATCTGTCATTTTTCTTATTTTTAATTTATTTTCTTCCTTTATTCTGTTTCACTCTGTATAGCAGAAGCTAGTGCATGTATGATCGCGAACGTCCACGTGGATTAAGTGTTTTATATGCCGTTCGATGTGTTAGTTCTAGAGTGGTTTGTGGAATAAGAAGCAGAGGATTATATTTAAAAATATGGGAATTTTAAAATGAAAAAAATATCAAATTACTTATGTCAGAACTTGATTAATCAAAAGATAATCTTAGTTATTGACACAGAGTATAACATATGAAGGATAACAATATGCAATTTTTTCTAAATTATTATATATATATATATCTCTAAATTTATGAAATTATGTTTTGGATGCTAAAATATACTCTTTCCGTTTCAAATTATTTGTCGTTGTAGAGAAAAATATTCGTTCAAAAATAAGTGTTGTTTTATAGTTTCTATACAAAATTTATTAATTTTAATTTTTTATTTATTTTTCTATTGGTAAAATATGGTTAGGTGTATAAGAAATGATGTTTTTATATTGAAAATATACAAAATTAAGTGTTTTTTAATTTGTGTGTAGAAATCTAAAACGATAAGTAATAGGAAACGTATGGAGTATTATTAATAACTTAGTGGACATGAATTTCAGAAAATTAATTGTAGTATACTATACTGTATAGCTCTATATGGGCTCAAAATTTTGTTCTTGCCAGGCCTTTCATTAAGCATGTTCACTAATACGTTTCATGAAATTTATAAATTGTATGGGGGTTCTTTTGCAATTTATCACTAGTTATACGCAATTCATTATCCTCGCCGTTGTGTGATTCTCCTGCTATCGCCGGCGAAATGACTCCTCTAACCCTCTCGTCGCCGTCCCTGAACCGCCTCGTTTTCTTCACCTCCCGTTACTCCCGCTCTCCGTTTCTCCGCAATTTCAAATCCCTCCCTTTGATCCAACGGAAACTACCTCACAACAACCATCTTCTCGGCGTGAGGTGCGAAGCTAGCAGCAGCAGCAGCGGCGGCTCTTCCTCCTCCTCCTCCTTCACCGCAAAGCCTTCCAAAGAGATTCGTAAGCCTGCTCGAGCCGAAGCAGCTGTGGACGAGAAGCTCAGCGCGCTCCGGCGACGGTTCTCTAACCCGGGCGTTGGAATCGACGCTTACATCATACCTTCACAAGATGCTCATCAGGTTTGTTTTCTTAACCAGTTTCTTGATTCAACGAGAGAACGTTACTTCTGGTAGATTTGAAACTAAGTTAACTCATTTGTTTCATGAACATATGTCTTTGTTTCTGGACATTAATGTGTTGTTCTTATGCGGTTAATGTTGTTATTTGAGATGTCTCGGTTAAAGTTTAGATCTTTAGGAGAATTAAGGAAGCGATGTGAGTTTGATTAGCTTGAGATTACACATTGGGATGTGATTACTGATGATTCAACGAGAACGTACTGGTAGATTTGAAATTAAGTTTCCTGCGTTTCTGCACGTTATTATAGTTAGCTCATGTGTTTCATGAACATATGTCTTTGTTTGTGGACATTAATGTGTTGTTCTTTCTGCGGTTAATGTTGATATTTGAGATGTCTCGGTTAAAGTTTAGATCTTTAGGAGCTTAAGTTAAGGATGTGATTTTGATTAGCTTGAGAGTGCACATTGTGGGATGTGATTACTGATGATTCAACGAGAACGTTCTGGTAGATTTTGAAATTAAGTTTCTTGCGTTTTTTTTGCACGTTATTACATACAGTTAGCCCATGTGCTTCATGAAGATATCTCACTGTTTCTTGACATTCTGCTCTGAGTAGTGTGTTGTTATTCGAGATGTATGTGTAAAGTTTAGATCTTTAGGAATTGTTATAACTTCAGTTGTTTGGTACATTTTTCTGTGATGAAAAATTTGTTCTGCTTCTAAGTTGGATCCATAAACTTCATATTGGTGCTAGAGCGAGTTTATAGCAGAGTGCTATGCGAGGAGGGCTTTTATATCAGGTTTTACTGGAAGTGCTGGTACAGCTGTTGTCACCAAGGATAAGGCTGCTCTGTGGACAGATGGCCGTTATTTTCTTCAGGTTTTGAATCATAATTCATTTCATCCATTTGAAATATATATGATCTTTTGCAGACATTTGAAAAGGACAATGTTTTTTTTTTGTTTGTTTGAAGGCGGAGAAGCAATTGAACTCGAATTGGACTCTCATGCGTGCTGGTAATCCAGGAGTCCCTACGGCAAGTGAATGGGTAGCTGATGTTTTGGCTTCTGGTGGAAGAGTTGGTATTGACCCTGTAAGCTGCTCTCGAACCACCTTCTTAAGGCTTTTCTTTTTCCCTTGCATCCTTGTGTTCTTGTTAATTGACATAAAGCGTGTGATAAAGTACCAACCATTGAATTTAGGAAACATAACTTCTGTGCATGAGGCAAATAATATGCTTTTTTCTAAAGCAATCTGGTGGTTCTAGTTTGTAATTTGTATTAACAATACTTTGGGATTTCATGAAGGGAGCAGTTCCTTTTTTCTGCGGATGCAGCTGAGGAATTGAAGGAGGCTATATCAAAGAAGAACCATGAGTTGGTTTACCTGTACAATGTAAACCTTGTGGATGAAATATGGAAGGACTCGAGGCCAAAGCCTCCAAGCAAACAGATAAGGGTACATGACTTGAAGTATGCTGGTGTAGACGTGGCATCGAAATTGTTGTCTCTGCGAAATGCAATTATGGATGCTGGCGCATCTGCCATTGTGATATCAATGCTTGATGAGATTGCATGGGTGCTTAATCTGGTAATACTCCAGATCTATGCAGTACTGTACCGTTGTCACTGTACTAATTGCAGTTTTTTCTTCACTTAGCAACCAAAGCATTGATATTGTATTGTGCCTCTTTTTACTTGCAGAGAGGGAGCGATGTTCCACATTCACCTGTTATGTACTCATATCTGATTGTAGAGGTTGACCAAGCCCAACTCTTTGTAGATGATTCCAAAGTAAATGCGGAGGTGAAAGATCATTTGAAAAACGCAGGGATTGAACTTAGACCTTATGATTCCATTCTTCAAGGAATAGATAGGTAAGGATTTGATTGTCCATTTTCATTAAACGTTTCAGTGGGAAATTTTCTTCCTGCTCTGTTCAGAATTGTACTTTACCTAACTTTGAGTTTTCTCAGTTTGGCAGCGCGAGGAGCTCAGCTCTTGATGGATCCATCAACCCTCAACGTAGCTATCGTTAGCACCTACAAATCTGCGTGTGAGAAATATTCGAGGAAGCCCGAAAGCAAAGAAAAATCTAGGACAAAGTCTACTGATGGTTCCAGTGGATACCACGCGAAGCCCTCTGGCATTTACATGCAGTCTCCTATTTCATGGTCAAAAGCCATTAAAAATGATGCAGAGCTACAGGGGATGAAGAACTCTCACTTGAGGTAAAGGGACTCGTTGCAATACCATCGTTCCCTAATTTAACTGTCTGTAGAGGATTTCAGTTATCTATGGAAGATTGTTCTAAGCACATATTGTGCAGGGATGCTGCTGCTCTAGCTCATTTCTGGGCTTGGTTGGAAGAAGAAGTGCACAAGAATGAGAAGCTAACAGAGGTAGATGTCGCTGACAGGCTCCTTGAATTCCGTTCAGTGCAGGATGGATTTATGGATACAAGCTTCGATACGATAAGTGGTATTGGTTATTGTCATCCTTGCTGTTGGAGCTTGTTTCTCGATACAGAGTCAATATACATTCAGTGGCTGATGTGCATTACTTTCCTCAAATTACTCCTGCAGGTTCCGGTGCAAATGGAGCTATTATTCATTATAAACCGGAGCCAGAGAGCTGCAGTCGTGTAGACCCTCAAAAACTTTTCTTACTCGATAGTGGAGCTCAATATGTCGATGGAACAACAGATATCACCAGAACAGCACATTTTAGTGAACCTTCTGCCCGAGAAAAAGAATGTTTCACCCGAGTTTTGCAGGTGTGAGATTAGAGTATCTTGAACAACAACAGAGTTGTGTGGGATGCGTTTGTCTGATTGTTTTTTGGATTGTAGGGTCATATAGCTCTTGATCAAGCCGTGTTCCCAGAAGGTACTCCTGGCTTTGTATTGGATGGGTTCGCACGCTCTTCTCTATGGAAAATCGGACTTGATTACCGCCATGGTAAACTCTATTCTACTTTTCGGAATTTCTTCACAGGAAGGAACTCGTGTTGATCTGATATTTTGTCTGCCTAACAGGGACAGGACACGGTGTAGGTGCTGCACTCAACGTGCATGAAGGTCCTCAAAGTATTAGCTTTCGGTATGGAAACATGACTCCTATTCAGAGTGGCATGATAGTAAGCAATGAACCGGGATATTATGAAGACCATGCTTTTGGTATCAGAATTGAGGTGCGACTTGGTCACTAGTCCATGATTGTCGTTAATAAGATGTATCAGAATAGTTAGCTAACAATTATATCGGCTTGCATTTGCAGAACCTCCTTCATGTGAAAGATGCTGAAACACCAAACCGCTTTGGTGGTGCTACGTACCTTGGATTTGAGAAGCTTACATTCTTCCCCATTCAGGTACAGAGTGACTTATAAATCATTCTAGCTTCTCTCTTTTCTTTTCATCTTTATCTCACACGATTCTCGCTCACCAAACCATGCAGACAAAAATGGTTGATGTTTCTTTACTATCTCATGCCGAGATTGACTGGCTTAATAGCTACCACACTGAAGTCTGGGAAAAGGTTAGTCCACAAAAGTAATCTTTTTCTTCTTTCTCCAAAAGCCACAATGCCTTGCATGTGCCTAGCAAGCCATTCACACATGGCTTTACTCTTCGTAGTGTACTAACTACTAATACATCAAAGGTCTTTACATACCGATGCAGTTGTTTGAACGGATTGATGTTTTCCTTGGCAGGTTTCACCTTTGTTAGAAGGTCCTACTCAACAATGGCTCTGGAACAACACTCGTCCGTTAGCCAAACCGTGATCGAACCAAACCAAGTGTTATTCCCACTTTCAAAGCTTAGTAGACTTGATTGTTTGTGTCGAATTACAAAATGTAATATTTTCCTGTAATTTTACAAAAAAGCCCCCGATCTTACTGGTGTTCTCGAATTTAACACAATAACTCTTCCAGAAGCTAAATTTAAATTCAAAAACCTCTCTTGCGCTGTGCTTCAGCTACATATCTAGTTGACATTCGTTGAGAGTACTCTGCTCACAGAGTCACAGTCAATCTCTGTTTCTTCATGGAGGCAATGAGAAAAACGTAATTTTTTTAATCGAAAACAGAGCAAGGCTAGTGTTCTGCATTCGAAGTTTTTGGTGAATGAATTCGAGATGGGTGATTCAGAAGCTGACCTCTCACCTTCCTTCCTGCTTGTCTACCATCTTATGCACTTCGAAAATCCTAATCCAGCAGAGCTCGAATCACAAAGTCTCGACCTTTCTCCTCAACCACGTCGACATGAGCCTCCTCTTATCAATCTGCGGCAGAGAAGGCTGGTTTCCTCACCTGGGTCCTTCTCTCCACGCCTCCATTGTCAAGAACCCTGAGTTTTTCGAACCCGTTGATGCTGATATCCATCGAAACGCTCTCGTTGTTTGGAACTCTCTGCTCGGTCTGTACGTTGGACGCAGAGAATTTGCCGATGCACGCAAGTTGTTCGACGAAATGCCTATGAGAGATAGTGTTTCTCGGAATACGGTGTTTAACGGGTTTCTGAAGAACAGAGAGATAGAGTCTGGTTTTGTGTTGCTTAAGAGAATGCTTAGACCGGGTTTTGGGTTTGATCAAGCAACCTTGACGATTGCTTTATCGGTTTGTGATACACCAGAGCTCTGTTTCGTGACCGAGATGGTTCACGGTTTGGCAGTTTTAAGCGGTTATGACAGTGTGATCCCCGTGGGGAACGCTTTGATCACGTCCTATTACAAATGCGGGTGTTCGGTTTCTGGGAGAGGGATTTTTGATGAGATGGTGCAAAGAAATGTCATCACTTGGACGGCTGTGATTACTGGTTTGGTACAAAGCGAGTTATATTTAGATGGTCTGAGATTGTTTAGTTTGATGCGTAGAGGATTGGTGCATCCGAACTCAGTAACTTATCTGAGTGCTTTATCTGCTTGTTCAGGCTCACAGAGGGTAATAGAAGGGAAACAGATTCATGCTCTTCTGTGGAAAGTTGGGATTGAATCAGAGCTACGTATCGAGAGTGTGCTAATGGATATGTACTCTAAATGTGGAAGCATTGAAGACGCCTGGAATGTTTTCGAGTCCAGTGAAGAAACTGATGAAGTGTCAATGACTGTGATGTTAGTTGGTTTAGCACAAAATGGGTCAGAGGAAGAGGCTATACATTTCTTCATTAGAATGCTTCGATCTGGTGTAGAGATCGATGCAAATGTAGTTTCAGCTATTCTTGGAGTTTCGTTTGTGGATAACTCTCTGGGTCTCGGCAAGCAGCTTCATTCTTTGGTTATCAAACGAAGATTCTCCGGTAACACCTTTGTTAGCAACGGACTCATCAACATGTACTCGAAATGTGGAGATCTGGATGATTCACTCACCGTCTTTAGACGAATTTCAGACAGGAACTACGTCTCATGGAACTCAATGATCGCATCGTTTGCACGCCATGGACACGGATCAGCTGCCTTGAAACTATACGAAGAGATGATAACGCAAGACGTGAAGCCCACGGACGTTACCTTTTTGTCACTGCTCCACGCTTGTAGCCATGTGAAGCTGATCAACAAAGGCCAAGAACTCTTGAAAACGATGCAAGATGTCCATGGAATCGAGCCTAGGACAGCGCATTACGCATGTATCGTTGACATGTTGGGACGAGCTGGTCGTCTAGAAGAAGCGAAGAGCTTTATAGACTCGATGCCTATGAAACCTGACTGCCTGGTCTGGCAGGCACTGCTTGGTGCTTGTAGTTTCTACGGTGACACGGAAACAGGGAGATATGCAGCTGAACAGTTGTTTCAGTCTGCACCTGATAGCTCAGCACCTCATATTCTGATGGCCAACATATACTCGTCGAGAGGACAGTGGAAGGAGAGAGAGAAGACGATCAAGAGAATGAAAGCGATGGGAGTGAGTAAAGAAACAGGGGTAAGCTGGATTGAAGTCGAGAATCAAACACACAGATTTGCTGTTGACGACAAGTTGCATCCACAAGCAGAGGCTATACATGATGTTCTCTCTGAACTGTTTGCTGTTATGTTAGATGAAGGGTACAGATCTGATGAGAGGTGTATTCTCTTTCATACAGAGGAAGCTAGCTCTTGTAGCTCCTAAGTGCCTTCTCTATACTTGAATACTTAAACGAAGAATCCATTTCCATGGGGTATTTAAAATCTTGATTTTTGGTTGGTGAAGACCCTCTAGATGAAACAGAGGCAGTCTTTTAGTTTGCAAATGATGATGAATGAATCCATAGATTAGAACAAAATAGAAAAAAAAAGAATATAATGATACAGAGATTTTATTACTTTCATTGATGGTTTGATAATTTGGTAGATACATATATTTTTGATCTAAATTAAAAATAAAATGAAAAATTAAACACTTTTGTAGCCTAATTAAAGACTATGTAAACGGCTGATAGTGTATTTGTAACCCCACATGCCACTAAATTCCTCTCGAGTTTTGAAGATTAAAAAGTAGAATTGGCACACAAATGAATGGTAGCCGTTATATAAAAAAAATAGACCGTTGGGGACCATAGAATACAAATTAAATAAAATAATAATAAAACGAAAGATCCGTTACAAGAAGAAGAACCTTTATCCGCTCTCTAACTCTCTCACTAGACTTTTCATTCAGACAACCACAAATCAGACAGAAGCCCTGTCCGAAGCTGGGAAAGATTAATCTTCCTGTCTGTAAGTTAAAAAAAAAAAGTCTAGAGAGATCTGGATTTCTAGAAGCGGTTCAATGGTTGCAAGAACCCCACAAAAACAGAGGAAAGTGGCGATGGTGGTGGCGCCTCCTCTCAACTCAGATCTTCTCAGAGAAACAATCAACAAGGTATGTATGCCGGTCCAATTAAATTACATCATTGGCATAAAGTTAGCAACTTTTTTATTTTTAATCTACTTCTTACCAGAATTTGCAAACGCTCCAGCTCTTAGGCTCCTTCCCACTTTGAGACTTTTACTCAATTAGTACACTAACTGAACCCACTGCAAATGAAATTGTCTGTTTTATGGCCCCAAGTTGTTAAAAAGATCTTTCTTTTAATGGATTATAAGTAATCTCATGTTAGTTTCCACCATTGATGGGATCTTCTTGTTTACCTGAGGAACATATAGTCTATGAATTAGACTTTTAGGAACCTAACTTTGGCGTTTTAGCTGATCTCTTGTCAATGTTTGGTTTGTGATCTGGTCAAAGGTTGATAAGTGTATGGAAAGACTGCAAGAGCTGCAATACACAATAGCAGGAGGAAACAAAGTTGTATCTGGTGTGAACCTTAGCCCTCGAAGCACCAGAACTTACTTGAAGACTAGTCTTAGATGCAAGCAAGAAACTTTAAGGTAAAATCTAGAAGTAAACAAAACTCAAACCTTTTTAACATTTATAGAAACATAACTGTTGTCAGAAGCTTCATTTTCTGGTTTTAATTTCTCCGTTGTTATATTACTCAAAATGTTGTAGAATCAAGAATGCTACTAACAAGAAGTCTCCAATAGGAGACTTCTTTTTAACATTTATAGAAACATAACTGTTGTCAGAAGCTTCATTTTCTGGTTTTAATTTCTCCGTTGTTATATTACTCAAAATGTTGTAGAATCAAGAATGCTACTAACAAGAAATCTCCAATAGGAAAGTTTCCAGCTTCTTCACCAGGTTAATTTCTATTTCTGTTTCACAGCAAGTTTAATCCTAGTTTCTCCAGATTGTGCCAATGTATATAATCTTTTCTTCCAATGCAGGAGACTGGAGGAAAATGTCACTACCAGCAATGCTACTAGGAGAGACTGTAAACGAAATCTTACAAGCCTCACAGGTGACCAGAGACATTGTAGATGCCCTTGCACCAAAGAAGAGTAGAAAGTCAAGGAGATTAACAATGCCAGAAGAAGACGAAGATGGCCCAAAAACACCTGAGACCCATCTGAAATCCCGGGAGCAGAACCCTGAAACTGTCAGCAGCAACATCAAAGCGAGAAGGAAGAAAGAGAAGCAGAACAAACGGTCAGAACCAACTTCTCCTAGGGCTCGTTCAAGAATTGTGTTCAAGATCGTCTCTCCACACAAATCAGCAGAGAAGGCTCAGCATTTGGCGAATAGGGTTTCGCCAAAGCACAAGCCTTGGGTTAAGAAAGCGGTTCTTTTTCCCAACCCTTTGTTTATTTCTGGTTCATCAACGCAGCAAGCTAAGTTCAGTAGAACAATGTCTCCGGTCATGGCCAGCAGCAAGAACACTAAGAAAGAGACGCCACACAAGTTCTTGATCAAGTCTCCTTCCAAATCACCGTCGAAGTTTCAGGTCAGGATCAAGAGCCCGCCTAAAGTCTCTGTTTCACCTAACAGAAACGGAAGTAACTTGACTCGCAAGTCTCCGGCAAGAAGTTGTTCCTTGGGAAAGAAGTCTCCACCAAAGCTATCAGCTGCTGGGAAGCTCAGAAGATCATTTACCCCAACGAGAAACGGAAGTAACGTGGCCCGCAAGTCGTCCATTTCTCCCAAAAGAGTCACCCTTCAAGCTTTTATATCTCCGGCAAGAAACGGTGACTTGGGAAAGAAGTCACCTAAAGGCTCTATTTCTCCTACTAGAGTGAGCAAGAAGACTCAGAAGCTATCAACTGCAGCAAAGCTGAGGAGGTCATTTTCTCCATCAAGGCTAGCGATGAGGCTAGTGTCTCCATTGAAGAGCAGGAAAAATGATGATGAGATGGTGAGTGGCTTGAGACAGCGTCCGGTTATAGTTCCTAAGAGATTCTCGATGGGGAGAATCTCATAAGAGAGAGTTTGAAATGAAACAATAGTGTGCAAAAGCTCATAAGATAATGTATTTACTCCTATTGAGTATGGTCTTTGATTGTGTTATCTTATATACATATATTGCAAAATGAATTGAATGTGTTATCTTTGATTGTGTAGTGGTTGTAAACATATTATTTATTGCTTAAAAGAAAAAATAATGAATTACTAAATGATTTAAAATGGCAATTACTACCTCAGGTTCTCACTTCTTTGTTTGTCTCTCTTGCCTTTTCATGACATATAAAAGCATTTCTAAAGATGAAACTTGACTAATACTTTTTTCCTTATTATTTTCACTCAAAGCAAAGAATCTAAAGTTGCAAAAGCTTTAACAGAAAGCTTCTACTTTGCTTCACCACTTCCATTAACACTCAATGTGCTAACTCAAGCTAAGAACATAACAACCAGAGAGATTATTAAAGTCCTCTCAAGTTGGCTTCAAGGCAGAGATGGAAACTTCTATAAACTCCATTGACTCTTCTTCCCTCTTCCACTGGTTAGGTCTAATAGAAGATTATGATCATCCTTCTGATTCTACCCTTCCTGGAGTCATCACCCTTCTCTCTTCAGTTCTTGGGAAGATGATTTATAAGAATGAAAAGACATTCCACACAAGACACAGCAAGTTATGTTTTGAGATTTATCTAAGATATGTTTTTCTATCCTCTGGTCTCATGTTTGAATCTCCTGGTGACTGGCAGGGAGGGAGAGATCACTGTGTTCCATGGCTCAAGGGCACCATCGATGACCATTCATCGCTACACAGAGAGAGTCTACAGGTACGCTCGTTGTAGCCCTGCGTGCTTCGTTGCAGCCTTTGCTTATATCCTGAGGTATCTAGAAAGACCAGTGGGTACAAGCATGACTCATCGTCTCACATCACTCAACGTTCATCGCCTTCTCATCACTAGTCTCTTGGTCGCATCCAAATTCTTGGACCGCAAGTTAGTATCTTCTTAGTTAAACCTAAAACCTCTCCTATTATATTTGATTGTAATCACTTGTTTTTTGGAATTTAGGTGTTATAACAATGCGTATTATGCAAAAATCGGAGGAGTGAGCACAGAAGAGATGAATAGGCTGGAGAGAACGTTCTTGTTCGATCTTGATTTCAGACTAAATATTACAACAGAGGTGTTTGAGAAACACTGTCTCATGTTGCGGAGAGAAACGGTGCCTTGTGGCTCAAGAAAACTTAGAACAGTTCTTGGAGAGGTAACTTGTAGCTGCCAAGCGATCTAATAAAACAAAGTCCATAATATTTGCGTAGATCTTCTTTTCGTTACTAACTAAATGTGTGTTTCTCGTGATTATTTGAAGAAACAGATTAAATGTCACGAGACGATCAAGAAGTAAACCTCGTTAAGTTTGGAATCAAAACTTTTGATTTTTTTTTTCTTCTTCTGACTGAACAAGGCACTTGAGTCATATATTCGTTTGAAAAGGTCAAAAAGTTTATTTTCTTAATTAGAAATGGTCCACTCAAAGCTAAATTTGGGCTACTAAACGCTCTTAATTAGAGATGCTTCCCAACGAATGGATACTTCTCTATCCCAAATAATAATACTACATGAATTTGATGGAATGTAAATAGTGTGAAACCACGAGTATGAATGTATGATGGACCACATGGATGTATTTAATCCTAAAGTAGATTCCACGGTAACGCTACGGCTTATTGGTGGGACTTGGGAGGCAGGAGGCTACGTACGCGGCACGGTACGCGCATGAAAATGGTGGACAACTATTATGAACGTATTAGAAATGTTATGTGTATAAAATTCTCACTTTTGAGTTATATTAACATTAAAAACTCTTTTTAGAAATTGTTTTTAATCGACTTCCTTTAGGATAGTGTGCCCGATCTCACACCGATTTTCTCAGGATTGGCGTATATATATGCACGTTACATAATCTGTTAAACTATAATATATATGTGGATTGTAGAAGTTGACTTCTGAAGTTCAGAGTTTCCTCGTTGGTGCCCATGCATGTTGCAAGCAATTAATGGAAAGAAAGATACAATACAGATACTCATTGTCCACGCTATTTAAAAAATTGTAGATACTTGAAATGTATACCGTATTCAAATCTCTTTTGTTTAACTGCTGCACATGGTATTTCATTTTCAGCTCCCTTAGTGGCGCTCAATATGAATCTACAGACTAATAACTGAAATCGACATTAATGCAGAAAACATAAGCATCCTTGTTGACCTTCGCCGATGTATTATTTTATTATATTGACTTATGAATCATAAGTTATGATATATATATATATCTATTTTTTCAAAGAATAATATATATGAAATAGAAACTACAATAAAAAGATTGGTTTATGTGCACCAAAAGAAAAGATTGGTTCATTTGTGTGGCTATGAAGTAAGAACACACACAAGAGGTCGGTTAAATTACAAAAATCAATAGAGAAACGAATATAGCGACTTGTTCGAGGCCATTGTCAAATAAGAAAGAAACTAGTGATATTTTATTTCCTAGAATGTGCATACGTTCAGTAGGAAAAGAAAAAATCATACGTTCAGAACTCATAATTAGACTGAACGCGTGAAGTTCAAAAAATATAGATTCCACCAAACCTTACCAACAAAACATAAAATATTAAATTCAATCTTTACCTATATTTAATTATTAATTATATATTCACAAGAAGCTTCATCATCACCGTTCAAATCTTCCCCCTTCTGCACTTTTCTCCGTGATTATGTTCTCTTTATGTTCAAGAAGCTTCATTATCCTACGTTTATCTCATATATATATATATATATATATATATATATATATATATATATATATTTTTTTTTTTTCTTTTTTTGTCATCTATCTCAAATATTTTTTGTTTGAGCAACCTATCTCAAATATTTTATTCCTTAAAAAAACAATAATATATCATCCATGGAAACCTCATTTTGTATATTCCTGTGGGTTCTTAGTTGTCAGTGAGTCAGGTGACTACGATTGGCTCGATTATATTAATCCTGATAAAAATTTCTTAATATTATTAGCCTTTTCGATTCCAGCTTTGCTTTGCTTTAAAGCTTTGTTCAACAAAAAAAAAAGCTTTGTTCAACAAAAAAAGGGAAATAAAAACTCATAATCCGTGATTCGAGCGATTTCTCGTCGATTTTTTTCCCTTCAATTCTTGTTTTATCTGTCTCTCCATCACCACCATATTTGATAGAAAAATATCAGAAATAAAAATAAAGGGTAAGGGCATAACTTCATCTTTTAGGTTTTATTCCTTTGTAATGTTCGCCTGCAACTTATAGACCTAAAAAAGTAGATATCTCTCTGGGTTTCTTATTCATCTATTCTATAATCGATCTGCATGTCATGGTCTAAGACCGATTCATCTTACCCCCAGATTTTGCATAAAGTCTCAATTTTTAAGGTTTATTATCTCTGTAATTGCATGCATGTCACTCTTTGGGGGTCTGATTACTGTTAAAGCTCTGTTTTCTCGATTCATCCGAGCTCAGATTTTGAATAAAGTTTCAATTTTTAGGATTCTTATCACTGCAATTGCATGCATGTTACTTTCGTAATCTGAATAGTATTAAAGCTCTGTTTTTTTTTTTTCGATTCATGCAGGTTTTTGATTGGAGAAGAAGGTGAAACTGAATCGATTCGTCTCTCTCTCTGTATCGGATGAATTCTCCACCATCGAGTTACAAGAATCTGAGACTCTTTTCAAAATCCATCGCTTTCAAATGTCTTGTGCTTGTTGGTATTGCTCTGTTCTACAAAGCTCTGTTTCTCTCTTCCTCTCCCAGAAACGCTCTGAACAGTGGATCACTGATTCGAGCTCGTTACACTTCAGATTCCTCTTCAACTGATGGAGTCAGGACAGATAAGTTTCTGGAGGTTCCTCAGATCGTGTGGGGATTGAACAATCAGAAGATAGCTTTTGCTAGAGCTTGCTTGACGGCCAGAACGATGAACAGAACGCTTCTCATGCCTAGCTTAAGCGCTTCCTTGTTCTACAAGGAAGTCGACAAGCTTCTTCCGATTCCCTTCGAGAAAGTGTTTCAGTTCGAAAGGTTCAACTCTCTGTGCAGTGGGTTTGTGCGGGTAGCTCGGTTCTCTGACGTTAGAAACAGAACACAAGTGTTTGATTTAGAGAAAGGTAGTGGAAGAAGATGGACAGTGGAGAGAGACTTGGAACAGTTGAAACAATCTCTATCCATGGATGAGTTTGAAGTGATCCGTGTCAAAGGGAAGAACCCGTTCTTGTGGCATGATCATTGGCCTGTTAAGGACTATGCTAAGGTCTTTGAGTGTATGGTTGTGGTTGATGAGATCTCGAGAGAAGCAGATAAAGTTGTGATGAAAATCAGAGAAGCAGGGGAGAATGCAGCAGCAAGAGGGGGGATATTAGAACAGGGTTCTGTTCCTTTTGTTGCGGTTCACATGAGGATAGAGATAGATTGGATGATACACTGTAAGAAGCTAGAGCAGAGGCAGAAAGTATCAGAGATTTGTAGTAGTAAAAGAGAGATTATGGAGAGAGTAGGGAACATTTCAGGTTTAAAGACTCCCACAGTTCTTTACCTAGCGGTAGCTGATAGTCTCTTGGAAGAGAAAGAAGAAGAATCATCGGTTTTAAAGGGTTGGAGAGACGGGTTGATTCCTTTTGAGAAGAAGAAGCTTGGAGTTAAAGAGGAGGTTTACAGCAAGTACACGTATCTGATTCAGTCTGCTATAGATTACGAGGTGTGTTTAAGAGCGGATGTTTTCGTTGGTAATAGCTTTTCGACTTTCTCTAGTCTTATTGTTCTTGAGAGGACGCAGAAGGCGAGGAGAGTAGGGTTTATGAGTTCTTGCGAAGATGGTGGAAACGTGTGGAGTTCGTATGCGTATAATCTGGCTGGAGAATCAGAGGGAGTTCCAAGGAGATGGATGACGAATATGACTCATTCTAGCTTGCAAGCTATTAGTTACGGCTCAAACTCTGTTTCTTGTTCAAGTGAGTGAGATTTTAGAATTAGCTTTTGTTTGTTTTTTATACAATTGGTTGATTTGTTGGGGGTATAAAGCTGTGTAGATCTTCTTTTCTTTTTTAAATTGGTCTTCTAATGGTAATTATTGTGAGAGAGAAAAAGAGTAAGAAGTTGAAAAATCTATAGAAACCTATTCTTTACTTGTTAGACATTACATTCATGAGACAAACGATCTCTTAATTCAATTTTCAAGAATTACAAATGAAATCTACAGGTTTGGATATTTCTTCAAATAAAGGTTTTAGCTATCTTTTTATTGTTGCAGTTATTGTGAAAAAAACATTTTTGTGAATCCACAGATATCATAATGACATACATAAGCATTTGACATAACATTTTGGAATCTAAGAATTGAATACACTTAGATACATCAATTACAGATTCCTTGTTTAATTTCTACCTCTCTTTTCTTCTTTGATTCAATCTATTGAGTACACAAATGAGAATGCTCGGCTGCAATTAAGATCTTTTGAAACAATTTTTTGAAAATTTCTAGTTTTGAATTGATTGATATTCGAGTTTCAATCTATATATCTTGTGTAGTTTACAAAAAACAATACAATAAGTTTAATTTTAGTTTATGATTTACAAAATATTTTGATGATTACTAATGAAGAATACAAATCTATAAATCACATGAAAAATAATTTTGAAACTTGAAATATGCAGAGTAATCATAGCTTTGAGTTCACCAAGAGACACTATTCAATGGACAATCACAAATATTTTTATAAATTTTCAAAAATAATCTGAATACAAATATTTTCAACTGCACAAGTCTTGGACAATATTATTGTGAATTTTGTTGTGTCAACACACATTAAAATAAATAAGGAACATGATGGATACACTCAAGGTGAAGGATTTACAAGAACCAGCTTATACGAAATCAAATGCTTACTCCATCTTCAGGTGTGAAGAGTTCCATCTGCAGGTGTGAAGACATGCTCAAACTTTGCAAATTTTGACACTTTCTTGAAGCAATTTCTTGCTGTCAAAGCAATCTTGAGGCCAAGATCTTTCTCAAGATCTGTAGAAGGTCTGACCCTACAAAAGAGTTTCACATCCATCATTTCTGTGACAGAAACCACAAGAAAAATCACAATCTTTAACTAAATTCTACTTATTCAACAAGTCAAAAACTATAAGTGAAATATAAATAATTCGTAATCAAACTTTAATCAAAAGCACACATAACAGAACCTAGAATGACTTACAATTTACAATCAAATTTAAAATGTTCCTAAACAATCAATTTTGGCTTAGATTCAAGTACTAAACCAAACCATAATCAGAAGTAAATAAGAAACGAGCTCATCTAATGAATGAACCGTGAACTAAACAGATTACAAGCCTTTAACATTACCAAACTCGTAAATAAAGATAAATCAAATCAAGAGAAATTCTAACTAAATTCTACTTATTCAACAAGTCAAAAATTATAGGTGAAACATAAACAACCTCAAAGCAAACCTTTATCAGAAGCACACATAACAGAACCTGAAATGACTTACAAGTTACAATAAAACCTAATCAGTCCCTAAGCAATCAGTTTTGGCTTAGTTTCAAGTACTAAACCAAAATATAATCAGAATTAAATAAGAAACTAGCTCATCTAAGGAATGAACCGTGAACCAAACAGATTACAAGCCTTTAACATTACCAAACTCGTAAATGAAGATAAATTAAATCAAGGGAAATCCTAGCTAAATTCTACTTATTCAACAAGTCAAAAACGTGAAACATAAATCATGAATTATTTATCTCTTATACATTGTTTTCGAATCTATTAGTATTTTTCTTTTCTTTTATAAATCATCTAATTTTATAGCTATATCTCTTTCAAGAGGGTGTGTAGTGAAACAACTGGCTCAACAATAAATCGGAACAAGCTACAAGTAGGTTCACAAAGTTTTAGTTGAATTTGTATGTTGATGAAAAAAAAATTAAAAATAAAACAAATTGGAACGAATGCAAACTTGCTCATTGCTCCTGCTATTGATGCTTGCAGTTCCCTCTTAACCCTGGCTTGTTTTAGTTCTGATGATCCCGAGTTCAGCTGTGTGTTATGTCTTTGTTTGCATGTTATTTACGTTCAAGTTGGAGAGAATTTGAATCTTGGTTGTTGGAATAAATCTCAAGTTCTTGTTTCCCACACTAAATCTTTTCTTTTGTGTAGCAGATTCATCAAGGATGCAAACGAGTGAGTTCAAAAGGTTTGTGGAAGACCTTAATAAGTGGTAGATGCTTTTGATGGTCGATGGATCTCTCTTTTATTGACTCCAAATCCCACAATTCAGGTAGATTTTATTGGTGTATATATGCAACTTATTACCTAGACAGCATGACTGGAATAAAGAATTGAATTAGCTTTCTATGTGCAGTTTACAGTGTTCGAAAGCGCCTGCTTAAACAGAAAACTGCAGAATGTTATGATTGAAGCTGCTGATGACTCCAAGGACAAGGAGACCGATCCCTGGGGTTGTTTATGCGGGATGTTAAAGGGCTTGCAGGCTCAGATTTTGAAGACAGTTCTGAGCTCAGCATTAATACTGATCAAGGAGAAAATCAGTGCAATAACATGTATTCATATTATTATGAAGCTAAAGATGACGATAAAGAGCATATTTGATTACCCCTTTTTTGGTCTCTCAGAACAGAAGAGCAGACCTGAGGTTACTGCCATAATAGCATCAAAGCAGGAAAGTTCATTGTCTCATGCAACTTTGAAGGATTCCAAAACACAAAACGCTAATCACTAATCAACCGAACATTCACAAACTGCATCTCTTCATTCAGAAAACAGAATCCTGAAAAACCAAACAACTGCATGCAACTGTGGCTCTCTTTTCCCTAACTGCCGGAGTTTCTAGATTTCTTCATCGCTTCTCCTCTGTTCCGATCGCTTCTGTCGAAGAGAAAAGAAAAAAGAGTCTTCTTCTGTCGAATACATCAACTGGGCCTCTTCTGCTGGGTCGCGTTTTCAATCAGTTAATGGGCTATCAACCATTTCCTACTCTGGGCCTCTTCTGTTCTCTATAGACTCCGTAATGGGCTCCTCCAGTGTTATGCATATGTAAAATATAACCTCTTGCCACATTTAAATATCAATGCACAAAAGAGTAAGCGAAAAAAAACTTTCAGAGATTTGTAGTAGTAAAAGAGAGAATATGGAGAGAGTAAGGAACATTTCAGGTTTAACAGGTTGGCAAGAAGGGTTAATACCTCTTGTGAAGAAGAAGCTTGTGGTTAAGGAGGAGGTTTACACCAAGTACTCGTATCTGATTCAGTCTGCTATAGATTACGAGGTGTGTTTGAGAGCAGATGTTTTTGTTGGTAATAGCTTTTCGACTTTCTCTAGTCTCACTGTTCTTGAGAGGACGCAAAAGGCGAGGAGATTAGGGTTTATATGAGTTTTTGCGAAGATGGTAGGAACGTGTGGAGTTCGTATGCATATAATCTGGCTGGAGAATCAGAGGGAGTTCCAAGGAGATGGATGACGAATATGACTCATTCTAGCTTGCAAGCTATTAGTTACGGCTCAAACTCTGTTTCTTGTTCAAGTGAGTGAGATTTTAGAATTAGCTTTTGTTTGTTTTTTATACAATTCGTTGATTTGTTGGAGGTATAAGGCTGTGTAGATCTTCTTTTCTTTTTTAAAATTGGTCTTCTAATGGAAATCTATAGAAACCTATTCTTTACTTGTTAGACAATATATTCATGAACAAACGATCTCTTAATTCAATTTTCAAGAATTACAAATGGAATCTACATGTTTGGATAATATTTCTTCACATAAAGGTTTATTTATCTTTTTGTTGTTGCCGTTATTGTGAAAAAACATTTTTGTGAATCCACAGATATCATAATGACATACATAAGCATTTGACATAATATTTTGGAATTGAAGAATTGGATACAATTGATACATCAATTACAGATTCCTTGATTAGCTTCCACCTCTCTTTTCTTCTTTGACTCGATCTATGGAATACACAAATGAGAATGCTCGGCTGCAATTAAGATCTTTGAAACAAGTTTTTGAAAATTTATAGTTTTGAATTGATTGATATTCGAGTTTTAATCCATATATCTTGTGAGTTAAGCAAAAAAACAATACAATAAATTTCATTTTAGTTTATGATTTACAAAATATTTAGATGATTACTTATCAGGAATGCAAATCTATAAATGACATGAAACATAGTTTTGAAACTTTAAATATGTAGAGTAATCATAGCTTCGAATTCACCAAGAGGCACTATTCAGTGGATAATTACAAATGTTTTTACGAGTTTTCAAAAGTAATTTGAATACAAATATTTTTAACTACATAAGTTTGGCAATATTATTGCGAATTTTGTTGTGTCAACACACATTAAAATAAATATAGATAGTATTTAAGGAACAGCGATGGAAGCTTTTGTTACCTGAATAGTAAACCTACTACATCTAAGATAAGAGATTGTGAGTAACATCAATTGAGCAGTAAACCTATACTCATGGTGAATGATTTAGAATTTCTAAGCATGTCTTCAACAACATTGTACTTGAAACATTGTACATGAGTCATTTCTGTTGCAAATCTTCACTCATGGTGAAAGATTGACCAGAACCATCAAAAACGTAAACAACAAAGGGAAAAAAGGTTGAAACCCTTCCCGATGAGAAGAGGAGTGGCTCGGAGATGATTCCAGAAGGCTGCATAGCTGATCCACCCCTTGAATAGGGAAAGAGCCAAGATCAGTGTTTCCCTTCTTTGGTCTGGAGTCTTCTGGAATTTGATACCAGAAAATCCTTGATTAAGTCTTGGCGGACTTCAAGCATGCTGACAGAGAGAGACTTGGGGGAAGCGACATTCTTCGACCTTCTGAGCAGGTCTTCAACCACCTTGTACAGCAGTCCTTTCAGCTTCAGTTCTCCACTAAAGGTGAAACTTGAAAATGTAGAGTAATCATGGCTTCGATTTCGCCAAGAAACATATTCAATGGACCATCACAAATGTTTTTAGAGATATCATAAAAATTTCTTAAGTAACTGAATACAAATTTTATAATCTTACAAGTTTTGGGCAATATTATTGTGAATTTTGTTGTGTCAACACACAATAAAATAAATGTAGATTGTATTTGTGCTGAATTTTTGTTATACTGTTACCGTATGATTCCTAATTTTTTTTTTTGAACTTTATCTTTATATAAGAAATTTCATGTACTATTTTCACTGTTACCATTTGATTCATAAACGATCAACTCAATATATTGGTTTCACTGTTACTATTTCGCAGTCATTGTTGTGCATCATGAATCCAAGTGTGACCAAAACATGAATCATAAACCTTGAAATGACTTAAATTCCTCTAACCCCTTCATACACGTTGATTGAGATGCGGGAGAAACTTCACATATGACGTGTTACTGAAGTACTCAATTCATCTAAAGAGTGTTTGAGTTGCAGCTGTTAAGATACCGTTCTAAGTGTATCCTAATGGATCTTGAGGCTCATTGGGATCTGGGGCAGATCTATATTGAACGGTATAGGGTCACATGCCCCCTACTGATTTTTGATTTTTCTTAAACAATTTAATATAATTTGTCTAAATATTTATAGTTTACTGAAGAAAATTTTAAAAAACCCCCCATCTAAATTTTTTTATGTCATTTTCTAATACTATGTTCTCAACTAAAAATTAGTCTAGATCCGCCCCTGATTGAGATTGAACTTCTTGTCATATGAGAATCTCGCTCGGTGATCCTTTTAGCAAAACTGAATGTGCATATGGTGTCACTGAAGTTATGATAAGTGGGAGAGACATTGAAGAATCTCAATCTTTTAACAATCTTCAAGCAAGTGGGTAAACTAAGAGTTTCTAAATAGCAAGATATAGAGATTTTAAAAGACAAACACAAAAATCAAATGCATGATGAATAAGTTGCATTCCTTGATTTTGCAGTTCATTATTCGAAGAAGGTGTATAGTGAAAGAAGTGATTCAAAATAAATTGAAACAAAGGTAAACTTGCGTCTTTCTCATGATGTTCTTGCTTGAACTTTTTTTAGAACATCTCAAAAAGATACTCTATAACTTTAAATACGAGTGGTTTTTGGCTTTCCAAAATTTTTTTCAAAACTTTAAATTTTAAATTTTATATTTTGGTCCTTGCCATTACAGATCACATTTATGATTCTTAGAAATTTATCATTTATCGTTTAATTCTTAAAAAATTTATCTCATAAATTCAGATTTCAAAAATAATGAATTTTGGTAGTTGATCATTTATGAGAGTCATTTTTATTTTGAAATGCACTAATTGATCATATATGGGAGCATTACGGAAAAAAATTTATGGAATTGATGGTATTTTGTTTGTAATTTAATATTTACTTATGTATTTCTATGTATAGTTTTATATTTTAGGGTAACATTTTATTAATTAATATTGATGTAATATTTTTATATATGTGCTAGTTATTTATAAATTTATGTGGATTTAAATTAATTATGATAAATATAAGGAATTAGTATAAAAACATACTTTTGAAGTTTTGATTTTGGAGAAGAACATCTTTAAACTTCAAATTTAAAGGTTTTGAAAATTTCAAAATAAACTTCAAAGCATGTTTATTTTTGATCATTCCAAGTTCAGCTTATCTTTGTTTGCTTGTTAGTTACGTTCAAGTTGAGAAATTTTGAATCTTGGTGTTGAATGAAACTCAGGTTACGCTCTGGTTCCCGTCAAAACCCATTGGGCTGGGAAGTGTTAATTTCAAAGGCCCAATTCTCGATTTGAGAGAGAGAGGAAGATCGGGAAGAAGGAGAGGAGGATGATGACCGGCGGGAACTACACGACTATCGACGACGACAGCCAAAAAGTCTCTGGATCTGTACCTGTAAGCTCCTATCTCGATTGTGTTATACATGAGGTGATTCTTCCGATCTGATCTAGTTTCCATGTGTGTTAATCGTAGTCTGTCCCAGATCCAGGTCACACCACCGTCAAATTCGCAGGTAACATTGTCGTATTCTTTGATGAACAGTGCAGTTTTGTTAGCAAGTGTTATAGATTTTGAATGAACCTCTCTCTAGTTTAAACCAGAGTTAAGGTTTTAGTGAATAGATGATGAATGAATCTTTTTTTTTTCTAAACGGAGAAAGAGGAATCTTATAGTTTGCAAATGTATTTCTTTTGAATGTTGTGATTTGAAGGATGCATTGTTGTCTTGCAGAATCAAATCTTCAAACCTTTCCTCCATCTGCTGCTCAGGGAAAGATCTCTGGTGGTAGTAATCCCCTTCGAGATTCTGATGGTATCACGATTCTCTCTGAGTTTTTTTTTTTTTAATTCTATGTATTAGTTGAGATGTGGAAAGGTTGTTCATTTCATTTCATCCTCTGCTTCATGTTGATAAGTATGATAGAGCTTAAGTTGAACACTGGTGCAGATACATTTTCTGGACCTGGTAACGGTAGTAGTACAGATGAACCTCAGTCTGGTGGCTGGCTCCATAAGTTCACCGTTGGTGCTTACAAGCCCTTCTTTGATGTCGACACTTCGGATGTCGTGGACAGACTCAAAGAATCTCTCTTCCCATTCCGTGGAACTTTTACAGAGAAGACTGCCGACAAGCCTGACTTGTAAGAGTTATAGTCTTTTTCTTTTCTCGTTTTCTGGTTTCTCAGACTTCTCCAAAAGTAAACTCAGATGCGATAAATTGATTTTGTGTTTTTTTTTTGCAGGTATGGTCCATTCTGGATATGCACGACCTTGATATTCGTGGCGGCATCAATCGGAACATTTGTCACATACGTAGCACACAAATGGAGGAAACAAGAATGGAACTACGATATCAATCTGGTGACTTGGTCCGCAGGAGTGTTCTATGGCTATGTCACGATTATTCCTCTGGCATTATATGTCGTTCTCAAATATTTCTCTGCACCTTCAGGCCTAGTCCAACTCTTCTGTCTCTACGGCTATTCCCTATTCATCTTCATCCCTGCATTGGTACCAAAATTTCTCCTTCGAAGCATCTGAATATGATATGATTGAGATTTTGACATTTTTGTATCTGTTTGTCTCTCTGGCAGTGCCTCTCGGTCGTGCCAGTGGAGATCTTCAGATGGGTTATCGCGGGTGTAGCAGGGTTCATGTCTGCAACATTTGTGGCTCTGAACCTCAAAGCGCATATAAATTCCGCTGGAGAGAGATCGATCCTGATCATCGCAAGCATCTTTCTATTGCAGCTGGGGCTTGCGGTTGTGTTGAAGCTCTATCTGTTCACTGTCACCGTATGATTTCATAAAAGGTTTAAGACCATTGTTCTTAATATAAAATGTTTTCTGATAATCTGTAGATCCATATCCATAAACGTTTTCACCTCCTCAGAGATTTTTCCAAATTTTGGTGGTACTGATTCCATTCCATTTATTTACTTTGTAGAAAACAGTGTAAGAATAATAAAAAATCGATTTGTTTGCTTGTTCTCTGTGTATGTGAGTCAGATCAATGTGAACAGAAGAATAAAAGACGTGCCTACAAATCCCTGACACGAGCAAAACATGTTTTGTTTACTGTAACCAACCAATCGTAAGATTTGTACGGATACGGCGATCTTCACTGGAAAACACTGACAAATTCTTCTTCTACATTTACGTCAATAATAACATATTCGATTTTCTGTCTATGTTTTTTTTGTTAATGAAATAAAACTCATCGCCAATAGCATTATTTCTTTGTTGTTTTTAAGTGTTTGGCTGTAATAGTAATGGCGAATTTTCTTTACGGATAATTCTTTTTTTTTTATTTAAATATATACAAGTAATTTGCTACTTGGCGTTTATTCAGATTTCCTCCTCGCCACATTATTACCATCATGTGGTGGGTCTCAATCATCGAGACTTCCACTTTTAAAAAAAATTTCTTTATTTTTTTTTTAAAAAAAATTTTTAATTAACCTGTTTTTTCTTTTGTGAACATGGACGTTGAATATGATAGCCAGATTCACACACTAATCTCCTTCCTTCAATTATTATTTTCTTCTTCTTATTCTCTTTGGCGTGAGATTTGAGGTATGTTCTGGTGGTGTTAGGTGTCTTGTTACGTTTCTCAGTTTGTTCATCTTTTACATCTCAAGCAATCAATATCACCTCCTCCTACGCTTTCTCCAAACCAAATAGATTTAGACATTTGGTGATATTTTCTAGTTGGGGGAAAATTGATTTTTTTTTTTTTGTGTGTCAGAGAGTGAATTGTAAGTGAGCTCAACAGATTTTTCCTCATTTATTTATTGCAAGTTATAAAGCTTTGGTTTTTTAATCTGGCAGATGAATTGTGTTTGAATGTTTGGTGGTGGAGATGGACCGGAGGAGCTGGTTATGGCGGAGAAAGTCTTCTGAGAAAAGTCCCGGCGAGACAGAGAGCACAGGCTCACTCTCTTCTCATTCTGAAAGATTCTCAGACGATCAGGTTAACACCTTTCTCTTTTCTTTTCTTGGCTTCTTGAATCGAAAGTTTTCAGCTTTATGTAGTAGCAATGCATCTTTTTTCTTCTCTCATCTTGATCAATGGATTTACTGTGAGAACAGAGACTATTGCTGAAGAGCTTGATAGATTTTGTTATGGTAGAATGTGGTTGAAACTACAAGAAGACTAGTTGTTGTTTATGTTCAGGTTTGCTGAAACCTTGGTACTGTGTTGTCATCTTGATCTGTTTGTAGCAGTGCCTTTGTTTGATCGTTGACTCCATCTATCATTGGAGTTACTGTCAGAACATGATAAATTTTGTTATGGTTTATTCTTTGTTATCTTTATGTTAAATTATGAGAAGATTAATTGTTTTGTACATGACATGTTAATATGGTTTTGATGTGTTTGGTATGTGAAAACTCAGAGATCTCACTCACCGGAATTAATATCTAAACCTGTCACAAGAGAAGAAGAAGTTGAAGAAGAAGAGGCAACGGCGGATATAAAGATTCTAACGGAGAGGCTCTCTGCAGCTCTTTTAAACGTCAGTTTAAAAGACGACCTTGCCAAGCAGCATGCTAAAGTTGCAGAGGAAGCTGTCGCAGGTTGGGAGAAGGCGGAGAACGAAGCTGCGGTTCTGAAGCAACAGCTCGATTCTTCTGTAAGCAAGGTCTCTGCTCTCGAGGATCGAAACACTCATCTCGATAGTGCACTCAAGGAATGTGTGAGGCAACTCTGGCAAGGAAGAGAAGAGCAAAACCAGAAGATCGAAGAAGCTGTAAGCAAGAAATGTTCAGAGTGGGAAGGTACAAAATCTGAACTTGAATCCCAAATCCAGGAGCTTCAAGCAAGACTTCAAACTGGAAAACAAGAGGTTGCTACTAATGCTTCAGCTTCAGCTAACCCGAAACTCGAGGCTTTAGAGAAGGAGAACTCAGCTTTGAGGCTACAACTACTCTCACAAGCAGAAGAGGTCAAGATAAGAACTATTGAGAGGGACTTGAGCACTCAAGCTGCTGAATCTGCTAGTAAACAGCAGTTGGAAGGGATTAAAAAGTTGACTAAACTCGAAGCAGAGTGCAGGAAACTGAGAGTCATGGTTCAGAGATCTGCCAAGTCAAATGAGATCAAGTCCTCTGTAGATAACCAATCAGACTACTCTGGGAGATTCTCTTTTAGTGACAATGAAGTGCAGAGTCCTACACAGAGGGCTGTTGGGAAGACTTCAATGGCTCCTCCAGTAGATATCAGTTTAATGGATGATTTTCTTGAAATGGAAAAGCTAGCTTCTCTGCCACATTCTGAATCGGGAAGAAAACATTCAGACAACAACAAGGGAGTAGGGAAACCTGATGCACAAGCAAGCCAACTAAAACATGAATTTGAAACCTCACTTCACAGGATTTCTGAACTAGAGGAGAAAGTAGAGATGGTAGAGGTGGAGAAACTGCAGTTGGAGATGGCTTTGAATGAATCTAGAGAGCAAACTGAGGCATTACAGAATCAATTGGTAGAGACAGAGGAGAAGTTATCCAGGTTGAAGAAACTGGAACCAAGAACTCAAGATCTAGAGTCGTCATTGGATGAATCTAGAAAGCAGATTCAGGATCTTCAAAGACAGCTAAACAGAACACAAGTGAATCTGTCAGAACTAGAGACTACAAGAGCAGAAAACAATGATCTTGAGTTGTTGTTGAGTGAATCTGGAAGTCAAATTCAGGATCTTCAAAAGCAGCTAAACAAAGCACAAGTGAATCTATCAGAGCTAGAGACTATAAGAGCAGAAAAGCTGGAACTGACCATATGTTTAAACGGGACAAAGAAGCAGCTGGAGACATCACAAAGTCGGTTAAAGGAAACAGAGAGAAAGTTAACAGAGCTTCAGACTCTGCTGCGTCTAACAAAGGATGCAAAAGAAGCTGCTGAGGATGGTGTAAAGGCTGCAAGCGCGAAAGCAGAAGCGGTTGAGTTAAGACTCAGAGATGTGGAAGCAGAATCAGAATCTTTGATCTTGAAAATCAAATCGTTGGAAAAGAGTATGGAAAAGGAACATACGTTATCAGCAAAACACATTTCAAAGTGCGAAGAACTACAAGATGAGATCTCAAAACTAAAACACGAACTTGAGCATCATGGAGAAGCAGAGCATGAGCCTAATCATGTGAGAGCTTTTGATGATGATTATAAGCTGAAACAGGTAAGACTCTCTTGTCATCTCTATGCAATGCTACATAACACCTTCTATGTACACATATGTTATGAAATTCTTTTGTGGCAATTACAGGAGAAGGAACTAGCAGTGGCTGCCTCAAAATTTGCAGAGTGCCAGAGAACTATTGCTTCACTGGGTCAGCGTTTACAGTCACTTGCTACACTTGAAGATTTCTTGATTGAATCTTGAGGAGAATCTCTTTGATCAGATTATTGATCATTCCCAAGAATGGTAATAAGAGTCAATAGACATTGAAATCAGAATGATGAGCAGTTGAAACTCTCTGCTAAAGAAACTTGGAATCATATCCATGAATACAAGTGTAGAGGATTACATGGACAACGGGGAAGACTAAGCCAAAACAGAGTTGAGACATATGTCAATAGAACACTAAGGGAGACAAACTGGATAGAGTTTTTTTTTTTCATTTTCATTTTTATAAATTATCCATTCAATCTCTATTGTTTAAGATCATATCAAATAACAACTGAACTATGTGAAAAATAAAAGCTAATACGTAAAAGTAAATATATAATGAGATGTGAAAAGTATCTCTTTCTTTTGAATCCATTCCAATTTTTTCCTATGTTATCAAAATATAAAAATTGATTCCTGAATATGTATTGTTATTTTAAACAAGAAAATAATATAATAATGGAGCATTTTTTTTTTAAAAAAAAAAGCTGTATTCATATGCTTAAAATAAATTCGATCAATATTTTTTCCAACTAATAAGCTCCAAATAAGCACTTTGTGTGTTTTCTTGTGACAGGCTAGGTTTCATGCAACTTTGTATATATCTTAAAATGGGACTAATGGTTATCCAAATAAGCTCATCTTCACCACGTGGACTCCTCTGTGGCTACAGCGCTGAAGTAGCTTCCTCATGTCAACCATTCTAAGATGCAACGTGGAAAATCATTCAAAATGCTTCATGGCTTTAACTCGTTCTTTTGCTTATTTGTTTGGATCAATTTTCTCGGTCACAAAAACACAAACACACTTTCCCTGTAAAAATTTTATAGTGGAAAAGAAAAGAACAACGAGAGATGGCTAGTGGCGAAACAACCAGGGGTACAACATGTTATGGATCCAACTCCTCAGTTCTCTAGCCCTAACTACAAACCCTCCAACAAACTCCATGTAGGCTTCAACTGTTTTAAATGATAGCCTTTGTTTTTATCTAATAACATATATACAAAAAAAAAAATTAATTTTTGCATATTGTTTGGTGCTAAAAACATATATCTTATAAAAAAAATCAGAAACGTTAGTGTTGTTAACTATTGTATACTTGTATGACAAGGTATCTTTGAAATTTCTGGCAGGGAAAAGTGGCGCTAGTGACAGGAGGAGACTCAGGGATAGGTCGAGCGGTGTGTCACTGCTACGCGCTCGAAGGAGCGTGCGTGGCTTTCACCTACGTGAAAGGCCGAGAGGACAAAGACGCGGACGAGACGCTGCGTCTGCTTCACGAGGCTAAGACGAGGGAAGCTAAAGAGCCCATCATGATCGCTGTGGATCTAGGGTTCGAAGAGAACTGCAAGAGGACCGTCGAGGAAGTTGTGAACGCCTTTGGACGCATCGATGTGCTTGTGAACTGTGCAGCTGAGCAGCACGAGGTTTCCATCGATGAGATCGATGAGACAAGGCTTGAGAGAGTGTTCCGCACCAACATATTCTCTCAGTTTTTCTTGGCCAAGTAAGTAACTACATGAAACAATGAAAGTGGTCCGATTAATTTCATTCAAAAAATAATGATCCGATTAACTTAAAATTTTTATAAATATGAATAATATTTATATAAATAATTTACATAAAATTTATATAAATATGAATAATATTTATATAAATATGAATTTAAAATGTAATATATCATATAGTTTTTTAAATCTTGAAGTTTGCCCTTAATATTATTTTATCATTTTACCGGAAAAGCAAGTATACTCTTTATTTTTACATAAAACATATTTTGAAATATATAATTTTAAGAATATTTTTGTAAATTAATAAGTCTATAATATTAATAATAATTTTTTACTGCATATAGGTATGCGTTGAAGCACATGAAGGAAGGGAGCAGTATCATCAACACGACGTCGGTTGTTGCATACGCAGGAAGCTCGAGTTTGCTAGAGTACGCATCTACCAAAGGAGCTATCGTTTCCTTCACGCGTGCGTTAGCTCTTCAGCTTGCACCAAAGGGAATACGTGTCAACGGAGTAGCTCCAGGTCCGGTGTGGACTCCACTGATAACAGCTTCCTTCTCTGAAGAAGCGATCAAACAGTTCGGGTCAGAGACGCCGATGAAAAGAGCGGCTCAGCCTGTGGAAGTGGCTCCTTCATACGTCTTCTTGGCTTGTGAACATTGCTCTTCTTACTACACCGGCCAGATCCTCCATCCAAACGGTAAGTTTCTAATTGCAGGTCCATTCCAGTCCTCTGCTTCCGTGTAGGACAGTAGGTGTTATATACTAGTCTTTATTGTGGCTACTGTAACGCAAACGCTACTTTGTGCAGGTGGTTCTATCGTGAACGCTTGAGCTTGTCTATGGTGTCTCTCTCTCTCTGGTAGTGTGGATGGTATATGCGTAGGAAGTTGGTACAGAGAAAAACATATGGTTTGTATGAAATAATATAGTAAAATGTCATGTGGTTGTTGTATGATGAAAAATAATGTAACAAAAAAAAAAAGAATCTGAATCAATAAATGGTTTGTTGTGTGTTTGGTTTTGTGAGGGCAAAAACGTTAACTTGACACGCAAGTAATCAGTATAGCACACTTGAAGCCTATGAGTTGTGTTTCTTTACATAGTAGAAGGGATGAGTACATTTTTGCCTTAGTCCGAGTCTTCTTCAAAAAGGAACAAGTGAGGAGTCACTCTTGTTCCTCTGTTCATTTCTTCTATTGCTTCATTAACTACACCGATCTCTCTTGAGCTGTTCGAATTTAACCGCTGCTTGTAAACTGCGTCGTAAGCCTCCATGTTTAGCCCTGATGCTAGGAAGAGTTCTAACTCGTCAACAAAACGGTCTGTTCTCGCCATTAAGAAGGGACGAGCCGCCTCTGCCATGACCGATTTGAATTGTTCTTGAAAGGCCTCTGCGCTTCTTGTCTCCTGCTTGTGTCTCTCTTCGGTTCTGAAAGAAAGAAGTTTAACGGTGGTTACATTTACATCTCTAAAACGAAGGATAAAACGTTGTTGGCAACAGATAACACTTCTACTTTGATCAATTAAGACTTAAAACCAATCAAAAGAAACTTGATCCAAGAGTTTTACCTCTTGCAGAAGGAATCCATTACACCGACCAGATGATGCAGAACTATATCAACATCTTCCTCCTATAATAAAATGCAAGCAAAAGCATGTTGTAAGCAACTGAGCAAGAAGATAACAGCAAAAATAAAGCAAGATCTATCAAAAGGAATAGCAAGCATACCTGCATCAGAGCTTGGAGCTCCCTTCTCAACCAGGATTCAAGCCACCGATTTCGCTGGAGTAACTTCTTCAGTTTCCAAAACCGAGGAACGTCAAACACATCCGCCAAGAAACCTGTTTAATAGTATTAAAAAAGAAACGGATAACGTTAGCATTCTCTTTGGACCAGCTGAACACAGTCTACTCTACTCATAGTATGTTACATTACTCATATTCTAAACTAAACCAGGCAACAGATTCAATTGTTGTAACTAGTTAGTACGCACGTTAGTTTTAAATCATGAATAAAGCTTCATCAGTTCCATAGTTAGACCAAATTAATCTACAAACCTGGCTCGGTGTAGTAGCATTGCAATCTATATCTATGTTCCTTTGTTAGGACAAAGCTGCACAAAGAAGATGTAGATAAGCTCTCTGTTTTCTGTAAATCAGATTAAGCTTCATAACAAAAGGAACTGAGAACCTACCCATCTGTAATATTGGGATCAACATAATGCCGGTCAAAAGAGTGCCCGTCGAAGTTGTAGATGATTGAGATGTTATCCGTCTGCACATTGTTATACTCATTCCTGTAAGTAAACAAGTGTTTGAACCTGTACTACTCAGAAAAAAAAAAAGCGTTTCAAGAAACCAAACCTTACAGAGAGGACATTTAATTGAAGACAAAGGCTTTGAGACCTTGCTGGAAACAACTTTGATCCATTGTTTGATACAGCTGAAACAAAACTTGTCTGCAAAATAAAAAAGGAACAGACTTTTCAATCTATTTTCATAACCAAACTGGTAAAAAGCTATCAGCTATTCCCTAAAACCATAAACCTATGTCTTATCTCTCAGAGAACACAAGAGCTTAACCAGATTGAGAGAAAGAGAGAGAAGCTTACGGAAACAAGTATCAAGATAGGATTCTTGGAGTATGGGTCCGAGGCAAATTGGACACGGATCTCCACCGTCGATTGAACTGCTCCCCACGGCGATCTCCTTCGCCGACATACCTCAGGCCAGTATTCGCCGACTTCGTGTAACCGAACACCTTTTATTAATATAAATGTTTGGGTAAATTGCAAATGTAACCTTAAACTCTTTTATAATCGAAAACTAATGTCTTTTGGGAAGCTGCACATTTAACCTTGAACTCTTTTAAAATCAAAAACTAAACCTGTAACTATTCAAAATTTACAATTTTACCCTGTTTATAAAGGTGTAAGCTTTGATGAGTTTGTTCCTAAACATTAACACTGATGAAGAAGCACTACAAAACAATTCTCTCCCAACTGGAGACCTGCAGAACAATGGTGGAGCTGAACAAACTCCACGGCCTCATGATCAAATCCTCAGTTATCAAAAACATCATTCCTCTAAGCCGTCTCATAGACTTCTGCACCACCTCCCCGGAGACTATGAATCTCACCTACGCGTCGTCAATTTTCCAAACCATCGATTCCCCGAGCGTGTACATATGGAACTCTATGATCAGAGGCTACTCAAACAGTCCAAACCAAGACAAAGCACTGATCTTTTACCGAGAAATGCTTAGAAAAGGGTATTCTCCAGATTACTTCACGTTTCCTTATGTCCTTAAAGCTTGCTCTGTGTTGAGAGATGTTAAGTTCGGAAGTTCTGTTCATGGGTTTGTCGTGAAAACAGGGTTTGATGTGAACATGTATGTTTCCACTTGCTTGCTTCATATGTACATGTGTTGTGGAGAAGTGGAGTGTGGTTTGAAGGTTTTTGAAGGTGTGCCGAAGTGGAACGTTGTTGCTTGGGGAAGTTTGGTGTCTGGTTTGTGAATAACAATCGGTTTAGTGAAGCGGTTGAGGCGTTTAGTGAGATACGGAGTCATGGTGTGGAGGTGAATGAGATGATAATGGTGGATCTTCTGGTTGCTTGTGGGAGATGTAAAGATATTGAAACTGGGAAATGGTTTCATGGGCTTCTTAAAGAGTTAGGCTTTGATCCGTTTTTGCAGTCTGGAGATGGTTTTAATGTGATCTTGGCGACGAGTCTTGTTGATATGTATGGGAAATGCGGAGACTTGGGGACCGCGAGGTATCTGTTCGATGAAATGCCTGAGAGAAGCTTGGTTTCTTGGAATGCCATTATCACAGGGTATAGTCAGAACGGTGATGCAGAGGAAGCGGTGCGTGTGTTTTCGGAGATGCTCGCTTTGGGTTTCTCTCCTGATAAAGTGACGTTTTTGAGTATCATAAGAGCTTCCATGGTTCGAGGATGCTCGCAGTGGGGACAAACGGTTCACGGTTATGTGTTGAAAACGGGGTTTGTGAAGGATGGTGCTGTAGTTTGTGCGGTTGTGAATATGTATGCTAAAAATGGGGATGCAGAGAGCGGGAAGAGAGCGTTTGAAGATCTAGAGAAGAAAGATACAATAGCTTGGACGGTGGTGATCATCGGGTTAGCCAGTCACGGGCACGGGAAGGAGGCGTTGAGTGTGTTCCAGAGAATGCTAGAGGATGGTAATGCTACACCTGATGGAATCACGTTTGTTGGGGTGTTATATGCTTGCAGCCACGTAGGTTTGGTGGAGGAAGGACGAAGATACTTTGCGGAAATGAGAGATGTTTACGGCATAGAACCAACGGTTGAACACTATGGATGTATGGTTGATATATTAAGCCGTGCTGGTTGTTTTGAAGAGGCAGAGAGATTGGTAGAGACGATGCCGGTACAACCTAATGCTAATGTATGGGGCGCATTGTTGAATGGGTGTGAGATTCATGAGAATTTTGATCTGGCTGATCGGATAAGATCTTTGGTAAGTGAATCAGAAGAACTCGGTAGCGGTATCTATGTTCTTCTGTCTAATATCTACGCTAGAGCTGGACGGTGGAGTGATGTGAAGCAGGTTAGAGAATCCATGAACAGCAAAAGAATAGCTAAAGTTCTAGGTCATAGTAGTGTTGAAACAAGGTTCTAAACTCTCATGGTGTTGCTTTTATTATTTTTATTCAGAAAAAAAAATCTAATAGATCAATAGTACTTTTACAGAATAAAAGAAAGTCTGAACCCATTCCATGAAAACGAAATTCAAAAACTCTTTGGATGCTTTCTTCAGTCTTTCATCATTTATATGCATCTGGCAAACTGTAACCAGGCATGACGATCTTGTCAGCAAACATCTTGCCGCTCTTGGGCATGACATGCCAGTGTAATGTCAAGTTGAACTCTTTCCCACGAAGATTATGTCCCTAAAAGATCCCAAATGAAGATCAACTTTCTGGTTCTGAGGAAGGTAAAAGAACTAAAGATACAGTAGACTTGGTAGGGTTTGTTTTACTGAACCTGATCAATGAAACGGTACTTGTTTGAAGTTTGGATCCGGAACTTGGCATGCTCCTTATCAGGGATAATCACATCCCATAGAGAAACCTGCAAAAGAAATGTCAATAGTCAATCCACAACTTGTCCGTAGACATTAGGAGGCTTTGTATGATGAAACAAAGTGTGGACTATAATATACCTGGTTCAGGGAGTTCTTTGAGGTTTCGTACTCCGCTGCCACGAAAGCAAAAACCTGCAAGCATTTTTCATAAACGAATATACAGCAATAATAGTAAAAAGACAAGGACTCTTTTAAGTGTGTTTGGAGATGTTATTAAAACCTGTTTGGTGTTCCAAGTAAATAGTGACTGCAAGTCTGCACTTATGTCCAATGTCAAGCCGACCTGCATAGACATGTAAATCGCTCTTGCTTGAGTGATATTCAGAAACCAGATTCGAAAATCGCCAGTGAGTTATGTTAATCAAATTCGAAAGCTCATGAACTACACACTTTGGAAGTAACATGAACAATCCATAACCCTTATGTAAAGATCGAAACTTTTACCTCATCATTGCCATAAGATTGCTTCTTGAACCGATTGATGTTAAGTATCTGCAACCACAGCACAAACCAATATCCCATAGAAACAACATCTTCAGACATTTTCATTTTTTAAGTTCCTCACATCAAAACAAACGAAATTCAATTCACCAGCCACAGAATCAAAGTATTCATTTGCAGATCCATAACACACGGATACGATCGTTACATAAAACCATAAGAAACGATTTACATTACCTGGATCTCAGCAGAGGGATTCTGGTTGCTGAATTTGTCTGAGAAAGACGAGATTGCGCAGATGAAGGCGAGTGCCGTGACGGAGAACGTGAGCAGAGCGTTTGCTCTGTATCCAAATGAATGCATCTCTAAGCCTCTTTTTTTTTTCTCTTTACGATTTACTTTCTTCGTGGTGTTCAATCACCGGAGTGCGGAGGAAGAAGTAACAGAACACGACGACAACGAGCGTTTTATTTTTTATTGATTTCATATTTGTTTCCATTTAATTCTGTAATGTGATTGGCCGAGACACGTATGTAAACCGGAATCCAGTCTATGAGTGCCTTGCTATGCAAACCGGAATCTCGGTCTAAGAATACCCTTTTGATCCGGTCCACACTCGGTCTGAGAATATTCATTCAATGAATTTGACTATTCGAGTCCCTACCATACTCAATTCTACACTTGACCATATGAAAGGAAACGTTTCCATCCATAATACATATCAAATTTGTATTGTTGACTGATTAAACCGAGATTAGTTTAAATGTTAATATTAGGCCCAATGGGTATTACCAAATTTTTAATTTATTTCATTTACAAGCCCGTCTTTGTGAGAAACTCGCACACGTTGTTCAAGATAAGGACCCAACGTTTTCTGCCGCCGAACTATTGAAATGGTTTCTCAGTTCACACACTCGTTTCACTTTTGGAGAACACTATTTGATTGAAACACGAAACCTAATTCTGAAAGATTTTGTCTCACACTTTCTTATAAAAGAAAACATCATAATCAACTCATAAATCTCTCACGGATTTGGCACTCTATGGGTCAAAATCAAATATATGGTGGTCTGTACATAAAGTTAGTGGCACACTATAGAAGTTAGTGCTCTTGTACCCTACTATTGAGGGCGGCTGCACAATCCTTTTCACACAGAGAAAAATAAAATCAAAGCTAAACAAATATCTTGCTTTGTAACAATCTTCGAGATATTATAAACATCATTCCACTAACAAAATTAAAGCACATTTTGTTACCAATCCCTCAAGAGAGTTTTAAAAGAAAAAGACATCCCCAAGAAAAAACATAAAGACTTCTAAAAGACAACAAACATATTCATATCCATTCTCTAATTAAATAGTACCGAAGATCATCACATTATACTACAGCTACCTGGATTCTCATCGCTGAACATATGAGTATAAGAATCCGAATGTGGAGGCGGCATCGGCGGTGGATGAGCATAGTTCACCGCCGGATAGGGTCTAGCATACATCATTGGATGGTACATGTCTCCACCGTGACCACCACCATATCCTCCATGAGCTGCAGCTTGTTGTTGTTGTTGTTGCTGCTGCTGCTGATGCATCATCATTTGCATATACTGTTGTTGGTTCATTTGATGACTTGCCTGAGCTGGTGGTGGGTAATAACCTCCCCCTCCACTCATTGGTAAGCCTTGTACTGCCGGGTAAGAAGAACCGCCTTGGTGTCCCATTGGACCCATCTGACCACCTTGACCCATCATACCCATCGGACCTCCTCGACCCATTGGGCCACCCATTCCCTTAGCACTATGATTGCCCTTGTTACCTCCTCCTCCGCCTGCTTTGTGGTGTTTGATGAGCTCATCAATATCATGAGCCCCATGTCCTCCTCCTTTTGACCCACCACCACCACCCTTTTTAGGCCCACTGTCATAATGATGAACTCCTCCTCCCCCACCACCTCCGGAGGATTTGACCTTATCACCCCCACCGCCTTCTTTCTTACCACCTCCTTTCTTCTCATCTCCTTTGCCACTTTTACCATTTTTGAAAAACCCTAGAAGGCCACCACCACCACCACTTTTGGCATCTGTTTTCCCATTTTTACCCCCACCTCCTTTATTCTTTTTCCCTTCTTTATCACCTTTCTCTCCTCCTCCTTTCTTTCCATCTTTTCCCATTTTACCCTCACCCATTCCCTTCATTTGCACCGGAATCTCAAACCCGCCACCTTTCTTCCCCTCTCCTCCACCACCACCGGCTTTGAAACCATTCATCATCATCATCATCTCATTAGGTCCCTTAGGTCCTCCACCACCACCACCCATTTGAGGCATCATCTTGTTAGGCATCATCATCATCTTACCAGGAGGCATGTGATGATTACCACCACCTCCACCTCCTCCTCCATGACCATGTCTTCCTCCCATATCATCATCGTCATCCTCATCATCGAACTCATCATCATCATAATCATCCTCACTGAACTCATCGTCATAATCATCATCACTAAACTCATCGTCCTCCTCTTCAGCAAACTTAACGGACTTCTTCTGATCCTTAGACGCCACAGGAGGCATCATCATCTTCATATCCTTCCCACCATGACCACCACCACCACCACCACCAGCAGCAGCTTGAGCAGCCTTCATCATCATCATCTGTTGAATCTGCTGAGGAGTCAACTGCATTGGTTGACCTCCATGTCCATGATTCTGACCACCACCACCACCGTTAGGTTTCCCCTTGGCTTGGTTGCTGTCTTTTCCACCTTTTCCATTCATACTGAGATTACCAAACTGCCCATTCAGATTAGGAAACCCTTTTCCTCCTCCACCTCCTCCGCCTCCACCACCACCGCCTATGATCTCGGCGTGTTTCCCTGATTTGCTCAGTTTCTTAACGAGAATAGCTGGGTCAACGTTTCCTGTGACGGTGACTTTCCCCTGTTCCACATCTGCCTTTACAGAGTACACACCTGTTATATCAAAACAATAAACCAAAAACCATGTTAGAATCTTCCCAACACGTTGACGTAAACGCGGTAAATCTTAAAACTTTGAACTTTATGGTTTAAATTTAGGAACTTTTATGTCTAAACAAAATTGAGAATGGTTGATGTAATTTTTTACAACATTAACATTAAAAAAAAGTGGCCAAGTTGGTAAATCTTGAGACTTTGGACTTCATTGTTTTGGAAAATTAGTAACTTTTTGATGTGAGAGATGAGAGTATTACACACATAACAGGAAAACAAGAAGTTAACTCATTTTCAAAACTTTTGTTCGAGTGAAAACATCAAAATTAACAGATCCATATGGCTTCTGAGAGAGAAACTCACTTCATATACCTCAGAAGGCTATAATTAATTAACACTAGCTTCAACAAAGTAACAATATAAATAAGCAAGAAGAACAGACCTTCGATTTTCTGCAACTGTTTCCTCACTTTATGCTTACAGCCTTCGCAGTGTACGTTCACTTTCAGAACACAAGTCTGCCAAAGAAACAAAACAAAATCCCAGTAACACAGAATTAGCACAGTTATATACTCCAATCTTGGAAGGAGAGACAAGAAGATAAAGAAGACGTATACCTGAAGCTTCATGGCATCTTGTTTATTCATAGTTTATCTCAGATTTGTGGGTTTTCACAGAAGAAAAAAAAACTCTGTGTAGAGAGACAGAGAGTTTTCTGTCTGAGCTCTTCTTTTCTCCTATGTGAAGAAAAGAGATGATAAGAAGAGAGGGGTATATAGTGTAATAAAGTCGGTTGTTGCTGTGTTTTTGAGGACAGAGAAAGAGAGAGGGACACTAATAAAACACGCTCAATACTTGTGTTTTGTTTTTTTATCTCTCTGTTTCAGGTTTTTTTTTTCTTATTTTCTACGGTCTGTAGAGAGAGAGAGAGAGAGAGAGAGAGAGGGCGGTGGCACAGGTAGCAAGGATATCTTTCATTTTGATTTGCAAAATATCTTTTTTTAATTAGACATTTTAATAGTATTGTTTTTTTAAAAAAAAAAATTAAAGTGTCATCATACTTTTTCTGGTACAGAGCTGAGGGAAAGAAGCAGAGGAAGAAGCTTAAAGGCAGCTTCTTTCACTTTAGCAAGTACAGCCTCTCTTCTTCTGTATTCCATCTTCACGAATACGATTTGATTAACTCACAAATTAGAATATGGAATGTTCCTTAACTACATTACTTAGCTGTCTGCATACCTAATGTGTGGTTTAGATGTAAACCGACTATACCAAGAGTCCATAATCTAGGTGTTATGTTGTTATCATGTAGTGGTTTTATCTACTGTTCTAAAAAAATCAAATTTTAATTCGCATTTTGTCAATATGTTTTTATTTAAACTTTTATTTGTTCTTCATATACCAGTTACAAGGCATACGTGTTAAGTAATTACAAGTTGTAGACCTTAAAAAATTCTCTTAATGGTCATAGCGTATATCATTTGCTTGCAACTTAATTTGACTACGATAATTTAGATATGACACCGATATTAAACAAGAAAATTTCAGGATCGTAATGATGGTTTGTGATCAATGATTTAAGTGATCGTTGACGAGAGTGTTTAGGATCCAATCGCAAGCAAGAAAAGCGCCTTTGTCACCAATATGGACTTGTTTAATAAGAGATCACTTACGCAAACAATGCAACCATTAAATTCAAACATTATTTTATGACTCCTATATTGGTAAGCAATGCGATCTAGATCTTACGTTCTATACTAGTATACCTCATACAGAAAGTTTTCTCATAAACTGTTTTGATTGTCAAACAAAAAAACTTGGTTGAGACAATCAGTTAAAAATCACATATCTCATTCTCAATATAGTTTAGTGATACTAAAAGATTGAAAACTTGATTATAAAACAAGAGAAAACCAGCAATATATATGTGGTTCTAAAACATTTATATTAGAAGATTATCATCTTAAAATATAAATAAAATAAGAAATTTATGGGAAAACTATTTTATTGAATAGATATCTCGGAATACTCGGGAATTTCATTCACAGAGTGTTTTAGATACTATCAATTACTTTTGAATAGAGTTTTCAGTATTTAAGATAATCGTTCAATACAGTAATGTTGAATTTTTGTAAGGATATTCAAGTTGATAATCCATGGTAGTCTTCCACAACCCGGAAATTAGAAAAGGAAAACTAAAAAAACTTGATTTGACGATTTTTGTTGTTAAGGATGCTAGATAAGTTTATATAGATTAGAGAAATATACATTCAATAATCAATATATTTGTTATTCCTTCTGTTTCACAAAGTTATATATTTTAGAAAAAAAAATTGTTTCAAAAAGATACATATTTTGTATTTTCAATTCATGTTTTATCAAGTTTTAATGATTAATTGCAAATTTCAAAAAATTTAATTGCACTTATTGGATTCTTATTGGCTTAGAATTTTGGAGAAAATATCAGTATAAAAAATTATGCATTTATTATATTTTTTATTAATATGTGTGAAAAGTCTAGAATATGTATCTCTGTGAATTAGAGGGAATATATAATATGTATATATAATAAGATGGAGAAGAAGGGAAAAGGGACATTAATGTTGATGAGTTTTAATGGGTCATGAAGACAGGTAGGTCGCTTCCACTCTTTGCTGTGGATAGAGCTCTCTAGGGCCAGCTTTCAACCACCAATTAGTTCGGAATTAATAAATATTAGTGATCGATTTTTAATTATATAGTTGAAATATACTGAGGTTCCGAGTTAGAAATAAAACTTCACTTAATTGCTGATGCATGTGACGCATGTGCACCACTTCAGTGAGAGTATCATATATAGTAAGCAGATTTTTTCAAACATATCTATAATCGTCTAGTCGTGTACGTAATTAACATGAAGGGGAACACTATTACTAGTTTTGTGATTGTTATTTTAAATCACATCGTGCAGCTTTACATTTCGCATATTTTAGTTACAATAATCGCTATGCTAGCTTACTAAGCATAGACAATAGCTTTGCTAACACGTGTAGGTCCGAGATAAGTAATCTTAAAAGGGAAAATCTGAAAAGATTTTAAATCACCAGATTTAAATAAAAGAAAGTTTAAAATGATTCATGGTTCGACCTTAACTAACGTTTAGATGTGACAATACTCTGCTATGGACCTAGCAGTTAAACACACTGAGCTAATATAAGATCGAACCGTGTATGTCGCGCTGGTCGGTCCATGGCAACCTAGAGGTCAATGATTCTTCTCCGACCGAAGAAGTCAAACTAAAACGCAGAAAAAGCTGTAAGAAAAATCGAAGATGAGATAGAATTGTTTAGAGGGGGGTTTTGAGCAATCATTTTCAGTGGTACATTAGACCCTTCTTTTTCTAGATAAAACTATTATTAATTTTCTCTGTTGTTTTATCGTCTTCTGTATACTACCAAAAATAAAACCAACCTCGTGAAGAACATCGCTGTCAGCTTAATTTCTCTTTGTCAGTTTGCCTATTGATTTACACGCTTTTAAATATATCATTAGTTTTTACTCTGATCGTTTAAATTCAGTGCTCAAGAAAAAATTTAGAATTCGTTAAGCAGAGTTGTAGAGGTAATTTAACTTTGCAAGTAAGACTCCGTTGCAGAAGATAAACAAACTCCAGCTCGAAGATAAAATATATTAACAGTCGGAAAATTTGTGTTAAATCGAGCTTGTTATCCCAGTTATCCGGTTTGGTTTTAATATAAAACTATTTAATCAAAAAAGGTATTGGAAAAAGTAAAAACGAAGACAAAAATGATACAGTTGTTATAAAAAATGCCATCGTCATGTTATAAAAAAGATATGATCACAGTTTTGTTCCTACAAGATTTCTACAGTTGAGTTTCTTTATGTAAGGAGAAACTAGGCTGCACTTTTCCTTTATCTTTTGCATAAAATTATCATAAAAATTATATTTTTATTTGCTTTTAGTACCACTACTATACACATTTGACTAATCAAAAAATTGTTTGGACTCATTATAAGATGTGGGGTATTTTTGAAGCACATGCCAATGAGTATCCAAATCAAACTGCTGTTGTTTTTTGGCTTTTTTGGACGCTGGACCTATCGACCTAATCTAAGTTCTCAATTCAAATCCATCGTAGTTAATTTTTTATTCTCTTCATTTACTTTTGAATAATTTGCTATATTTTTTTAAACTATATGTGTCTTCATGGCTTGTGTTTATATCTATAGCCTCATAGGTTTAGCTTCTAACAGAAGTGAGGGAATATCCGAGTGTGTGTGACAAAAGCCAAACAAAAACACACTCACAGCTTACTCGATTGATAACATATAGCATCCATACATCAATGAAAACATATTCGTTGCGTTTGAAAAGATCTTTATTCGAACCTTTCACGAATCACGACTTTATAGGAAAAACATTAACAGTTGAAAACAACGTTAAACAAAATTCCCAAGCATGTCATGTTGGGAGGCAAAATTCAACTGAACATGTGTGAGAAGTAATTGGCCTATAAGAAATAGAAGAAAATATATTGCAACATTATTATTTTTTGTGAAAAAATAACCATATAATATATATATCTTCTCTACTCTTAAATTGGACATTAAGATGACTATATAAATAATAATAATAATAAATAACTGAGGAGTTTTCTAACTGCAATCTCCAAAGTACCTAAATTTGAAAGGAAAAAAAAATGTTTTCAGAATAACTTTAAACTATCTGGCAGCAATTTGATTTCCTTGCCATCAACTTTTATCTTATCTTGTACGAGCCATGCTTACATCTGTCTGCAGGTTTTAAATCTCCTGACTACTAATCGAAGTAGAATATCAATTTTATTTTGCATACTTTTCGTTTTTATGTTCTGTCGTTCTACAATATTACCAACCATAGCTGTATGACAATACAAAACAATTATGTAACTTTATATATCTTTTTTCGTATTCTAAGATATGGTTTTGAATATTTTCAAGTTTGAAATGGAGTAGCTCATATTAGCCGTCTTCAACCAGATACAGTACTTTCTAGCAAAAATTAATATGGACATTATATGATTAATTAACATTCCCATGAAAATATGGAATTGTACACTGACCAACAAAAAGACCAAACATTAGAACTAAAAGTATCACGTGTTAGGTTTGATTTTGAAGGTCAAGTGACGAAATGTGAAGATACGTGTGAGAATGCAGACGAAGTTTGTTAGTAGTCGAAATCTCAGAACAAATAAAAAAGCAAGTTTGTCAACACCTTTGACTTCATTTTTTCAAACTCTGTCTCAGAAGTAAGTTTCGAAATGAAACTGGAGACGTGAAACATATGTATTGAAACACTTGCGTCTCACTTGATAGAAGTTATCTTTTTCTTATAGTTCAAACAAAGTCATAAAAATATTGGTAAAAGCTTTTGTTAATTGATTACTCCACAATACGATATCTCTGCGGAGATTACCGGTCATTCGTTCTGACAAAGACTAAAGATATTCTATTTAGATGAAACCATCTATAAATTTACATTATCAGTCTGTAACAGATTAACAATTAACATCTATGGTACAACAATAGAAAGCATGAGAGCGATAGTCAATAAACGAAGATGTATTGTAAGGATGTCCACAGCTGGAATTTTTGGACTTCATATCCGAAACTGGGTCACAAACTTATGTACATAAATCATGGCATCTATCAATGTGTCTATATAAATATTATCAAAGTTTTTTTTTATTATCAAATTTAAAGAAAGGTTTGTTAGTGTTTGGTTAGGTACAATTGCAATCAACTTTATATGCATGTACATATATGTGCAATAGACATATGTACCTTCATTTGTCAGGACACCTACCCTTACATAAACATAAATGACAAATCACTAAAATATATACAGCATACGACCCATTCTCGTTGATGATAAGATTGTGATTTTAGTGGTTCCTGTCGTTTTTATTTTCTTTTTCTTTCTTTTTTCATCTTGAGCTAGTTTTGATTGTTTCTATTTCATGTAGTAAATTCACATGAACGTAACTGCAAAGTAAAATAACAATTTTATTAGCAAGAAAAATTATTCTGCAAATTATATATATTATCAACCTAAAAGAGTTAAAACCATAAAGATGGTTGGCAACGAGCAATAGCATGAAAGTTAGGTGATACCGAAAATTAGTACGTATGTCGCTTCAAGTAAAATGTCAGAAAGTTTATTCTTCTTAATCAAGTTCTTAGAATTTTAAATAATTATGTGGACGTTAGAACAAACTGGTTATATATAACACACGAATCTAAGCCTCGTGTTTCATCGAGGTTTGAGTAAAAATCTCGATATTTTACGGTTCAAATCCATAAGAAAAATAAGAGTATGGGAGCATGCTCGATAATAGTGAAAAGAGAGCAAATCCCAAGGATCAAGAAAAGAAAAAGAAAAGTTATGAGGAAAATGCTTTACTGGGTTTGCTAAGAAGAAAGGAAGCAGATTGAAAACATTTGCTTTCGTCCCAAAAAGAGGGAAGCCAGATTCCAAAATCTGCATCTACATTATTTACATACCATACATATTCATGTATGTACTGTTCTGTAATAATTTATAACTTCTAAATATATAGGTTCATGTTTTTAATATTACTTTCGCTTTTGTCCCCATCATGTTCCAACATCCTCAGTAACTTAATAGTGAAAAGAGAGCAAACAAATAGCACACACAAATTAAGATCATAAGATGTTTCTTTGGAAGAAAGTTCAACTTTTACTTTTTTTCCAGGTTAATTTATTTACCTGTTTACCCAATGTCTCTCACCACCGGTTTACTTAACACTTCAAATATTCTCTGCCTTTTTCTTTTACCAGTCCTTTGCACCTTTACTTTTTTGTTGGTTGGAATATGAAACCATTTACACCGAAAGAATTTCTTTTGTGTTTAGAAAAAAGGAAAAAGAAATTAAAGGGAAGAGTGGTGACACAAAGTTCAAGCGTTTTGTCTATGATCGACAAGACATCGTCTCAATCATTTCGAACATGTCAACAAAACTACAATTCTATAAAATATGAAATTGCAAAAAAGCTGTTAAACGGTCGAATTGCATGCATAAAACACGCACTCAACCCGGAAATAAAGTAATAAACCAACCTAATTCTTGTCTATAAACTGAATCTAAACTCAAAACCAAACCAATAATAAATCTATTGTATTATTAGTCCACGAGTGAAAAGTGTTACCACATCTAATCATTTCAAGCTTCAAGCTAGTTCTTCCATATCATTTTTTTTTGTTTCTGCTTATACTTTTTTTTGGATTTTTTAAAAATAATGTTTGAAGATTTATACACATTAATAAAAATGAAATACTTGATTTATTAGCTTATTTACATCCTAATAAATTTTTTCCATTTATATTTTTAGTTAAAATTTTTGTTTTAGTTTTTTAAAAAATGCGTTAAATATACTTACTTTTGTATACAAAGAAAAAAAAATAAAAACATCTATCTTTTGTATAATATAAAACTTTAATGGTCCAGAAAGTTAATACAGAAATTAATATACTAATCATAAAAAGGAAAAGCTAAACAAAATTAGTAAAAATCGTAGAAGCAGTTACACAGAACGAACAAATACAAAGCTAACATTATGTTACATTTCTAGGGATATGGTCACAATTGCAATGGCCTTACCCAAATGAGTAAACTTGTGTTAATCTTGGTGGGTTTCAGCATCTGACTCTGTTCTTGTATCTTTCACCTTTTGTTTCTCCTTTTTCTTGCAGAGCTTATCCGAGTATCTAGCGAAGACAGCAGAGAGCGCGGTCTTCACAGTTTTCTCAGGCTCTGTCTTCTTGCGTTTCCTGGAGGAGTCCTCCACAAAATCCTCGTCTGCTTCAACAGGTACCTCTGAGTTCACATCCTTATGAACTTCAGTTTCCGGGACTGTTGGTTCTACAACAGACGGGTAGCTCGAAGCTGCACGCCTGAAAGGTTCGTGGAATGTATCGTACAACCGTTTCACCTGAGGTTTCAAAAATGATTATCAGATCAAGACCAGCTCTTATGTCACATGATTCATGGAGTTTTTGAACTAAACTGTACCTTGCGTTCACCAATCCCGGGACAACGAGCTAAGTCTTCCATGGATGCATCCATTATATGAGCAAGAGACTGCATCAAATCATGTTTTCGAGGTTTCCAGCTTATGTTTGAATCATATAAACCATAGAATTCACAATAACATGGGAAAAAAGAATTTCTGAAGATTAACTAACCCCGAATGTAGAACCAAGCGTGACTACATCGCTCTTATTCACATGTCTGATGCTTGTAAGAGAATGGTTTAGCTGCAAACATTAAATGACTCCGTGAGAATTTACAAAACTGAAACGGAAAAAAACAAAAAAATAGCGCAGCTTAACAGAGTTTCCATACACGTGAGAGATAATCTGTATCCATTTGTCCTTGGATAAGATCTGCAGGTTTGTTTTCATAGACTTTTATGGTCTCCAAATAACGGGCACATTCAGTCAAGCTGCAAGAGATTTGAAACAGAATGTTTGGTTCTAGCATACAACGAGAGAAGCAGAGTTGAAATGTTTGTTTCAGTATACCTCCAGGCGCACAATAGTGTGCAGTCATGGAGAAGAGCGGTTTTGGTCACTTCAAGCAACGGTTTCATCGAATCTTCCTGTCCAACAAGACATCACGAGAACAGCCAACGCAATGATTACTATTCAGACAATTTAGCAAAGAACTATGATTGTAAACTTACAACGTCGACATGGCAAAGAACAACACGGAGCTTGAAGTTCTTCTGTAGCTCCCTAATGCGGAAGTAGAGATAATCCGGGTGGAGTAGATGATACCGCAAACTACAAAGGAAGAGAATCAGCCAGCGTGAGAAACTCAGAACAAAGGAAAAAGTTGGAAGAGAGTTTCAACCTTAGATACAGAGCGCAAGTGGTTTGACCAAGCAAGTAGTCAGGAATGATATCTGAGAAAACCCATTTCACGTTCCTGATATGTTTAAGAAGCGGGTTTCCTTTCTGCAAAAAACAAATGTCAAAATTCGAACTCGGATGAGTTCTAAGAGAAGAACATGGAGGAGGTTGTTTTAAAGGTCACCACCTCACCTGTCTATTGCTAACGAGAATTGCGTTACGTGGTTGTGTTGTGTTCGAGGATAGAGACCCAGTAGTAGCTACAGGAGTAGAGGACGAAGATGAAGCTATATCGGCCTGAACCGTTTGGCTACGATGAAAGCAACATACACCAAAACAGAGGATGAATGTTGATGGTAATAAACATTAAAGTTTTCAACTTTTCAATGGCAATCAATCTTCAGAACACTTTGATAAAAAAAAAACAGAGGATGAGTGATGGTAATAAAAATTAAAGTTTTCGAGTTACAATGGCAATCAATCTTCAGAACACTTTGATCAAAAACAGAGGATGATTGATGGTATAATAAACATTAAAGTTTTCGACTTTTCAGTGGCAATCAATCTTCAGAACACTTTGATCAGAAAAAACAGAGGATGATTGATTGTAATGAACATTAAAGTTTTCAACTTTAAAATGGCAATCACTCTTCAGAACACTCTGATCAAAAAAACAGAGGATGATTGATGGTAATGAACATTAAAGTTTTCAACTTTTTCAAACAATCTTCAGAACACTTTGATCAAAGCTAAAGAGGCTACAAAGTCTCAGACTTTTGATCTTTCTATCCGTTTAAAATTACCTTGTACTGGGCACTTGAGAAGCGTTGGGCTGGTGAGAAGGATTTGCGGCAGGTGGAGGAGGAGGAGGAGGAGAGTAGACGTCGGAGGATTTGACGAAAGCGAATGCTTGAGAGAAAGTCTGGGAAGGCTTGAAGAGAGATGGTGGCGTGGACTTAGTCTGTGAGCTTTCCAGGACTTCCTGGTACGATGGAACGCCAATTACGATCTGGGTTTTGGGTTTGTTACCAATCTGTTGGGGCGTGCCTCGTGATTTCTCTCCGTCGTCTTCTTCGTTCGCCATGAGAGTTTTTTTTTCTTTTCCCTTTCTCCTTCTCAACTTCCCATGGAAGAAGATAGGCTTTGTTGGGCTTTAATTGAAGAAGCCTAAAGCCCACTATATGGTAAGCTATAAATTAATGTCCTTTAAAGCGATTCTCTCATTTCAAATTTATTTTTTCAAAGGTGTAAACTAAACATAAGGCCTGTTTTAGTTTAATAAACGCCAGCGACAGCGGCAATAGTTCAAAATAACAGTTATGATCACGGCCAGTACACCAGTTGCGGCAAAGGAGATTTGTTTTTTTAGTCGGTACAGCAAGTAATAACAGTGGCAGATGCAACGCTAGAAATAACAGCGGCAGCGGCAATTCCGGTTTTCTGTCTCTAACCGATCCTTGGCGACTGACGCGGCGGCTAACATACTTCCGTCGTAGCTTGATTTATTGCCGCTGAAACCAGTTTCTGTGTTTTAAAAACGAACAGGCCTATAGTCTCATATGATTTCATTGTATTATATCAGTTACAGTACAGATCGACTTGTTCCTCCTACGTAAACAGTTTTGTTTGACCTCTAATAGTTTTGTTTTTTTTATCAAAGACCTCTGATAGTTTAACATTTAAAACCTTAATTTTACAATGCTGAAGTCTTATTACATGAAAGAGAAAACAAGGGGATGGATAAACTTAATTGGTTTTGCCGTTTTGGGTAATTAAAACCATAAATTACACAAATTCGGTCGTCAGAGTGTGCGGTCACACGTTGATTGTGTTTGTTTGTCGTCTATAACTATGTCAAGTTTACACCTAAGCAATGGATTAGGGGCGGTGGAGTCAGCGCGGACACAGTTGAATATTTAATCATATATACATTACATATGTTGGGAGGAGTTATAATATATGCATGTTTTGCGCTTAGGTTACATGTGAGAGATAGCATTGTGCACTAAACTAAGATTATTTTATTTTGTCTTTCTGGATGTTAAAGTGTGACTATCATGATTATTCTTACGCGGATGCGATCTGTGATCCGACATGGAGACCTAGTGACGGTCGATAAACTTCCATATATATCAAAAATTTGTGTGGAACTATCTGTAATAGAATATATCATTTCTTCCAGAAATGACAATTATTCCAAATCGTATAATAAGATGATCTATCGTCTCATGCAACGTTTATAAGAAAATGAATGGTAGTTGTAATTCCAAACCAAGTGGGTGTTATCTTAGCTCATGTAGTCCCTAACTAGGAAGAAAAACTCTGGTTAATGGTTATAAAACCAATCACATACTTATTATCAATATATATTTGAAAGTTGTATCTCCTTCAGAACTATTTTTTGTTCAAGAAAATCAAGAGAGCTATATTCGATTGGAAGCAAATCAACAGACAAACTACATTCGATTCACTTATTTATTTTTATCTTACAGATAGCTATATGCTTTTTGTCGACGAATAAGACCTTTTTTATTTTTCAACAACCCTGAAACCAACTTGCACCACACCCCAGCCTCACCACCGTCGTTTATTGTTCTTCCACCTTTTTAAAGATTATTTTATATATTACTTTCGAAAAAGTAGATCTTTTCTGGATTTGACTTTGATTAATATACACGTTACAGAAATTTAATAATATCAATGCCATACAACACAAAAATTTGAAAAGATGTGAAAATAGCACTTACGGCTATAAATAAAAGCCAACTCTAAACCGGTAATCTCTCCGAACCGCTAGTTGAGCCACCTGTACCGGACGGTTTAACCGAAGAGTTCCTCCACAAAAACGACGCGTTTCTAAGAATAGCCCACCGGTCCGATCGTACCGAATCACCGGTTGAATTCGATACAGCATTGGCTCGAACGCTGCCGGTTCCACCTAGCTTAATCGAACCATCATCTCGACTCCTCCACAGAAACGAAGACGTTTTACGGTATAACCACCGATCAGACCGAGCCCTCGACCGGTCAATCGGTTTACCTCTCCTTGAACTCCCTCCCCTAGGAAGAACAAGAAGACTATTCGACCGGTTTAGCTTCCAATTCGCCATCATCCTCTTCCTTGCATCTTCCGGTAACCGGAGAGTAAACCGTTCGGTACAATCTCCCGGTTGAACCACCGAATGTCCGGTAGTATGCGATCTCGAGAACTTGGCTCGTTTAAGATCCACCGGTACTCCAGGTAATCTCCTCGAATCGATATCACTCGTAACCGACTGTTCCGGTACCGGAGCCGCAGCAACCACCGGTTCGGGATTAACCACCACCTGCTGTAACTCAACGTCCGGTTCGACCGATTCGTCTTTAGCTACTTGCTCGGCGAGATTGGCTCTACAAACAGGACAAGTCACGTGACCCTCAAGCCATGCGCCGATGCAGTGAGGGTGAAACACGTGGTCGCATTTGGGAAGCAAACGCAGCGTTTCGTCGTCTTCGAACTCGTTCAGACAGATCGCACACTCCAGCTCCCCTTTCCCGAGCTTCTGCGTCTTCACCTCGGAGTACACGAACGTCGGGAAAGTCTCCACCACGGAAACGTCGAGTCCACGTGCCACGGCCACGGCCACGCCGAAGACTCCTCTGGTTCTCACCCCACCTGCTGGCGAGACGCCGGCGTCGGGTAGGGAGGAGTAGTGGCGGAAGTAGATGGAGAAGAAGCCCATGAAGAAGAGAGCAGCTATCAAGATCACGACGATCACTGCCATGGCTGGACTTATCTTGCCGTAGGTGTACACGTCATTTCTCTGGTCGGGCTGTCCTTGACCCGTCACTAGCTCCGCCGCTGATAATATAAACAAGAAAACAATCGGCAGAAAAGCGTGATCAGATCTTCTCATGATTCTTTGTACCACCAGTGTTTTTGTTTTTCTTTCTGTCTTTAGGTTCTGTCTTTGTTGTTTGTGTTTGAGAAGAAGAGAGTTTATTATTATAGCGTAAAAAGTTATTTGAAGCTGCGTAGAAGGGATGTGTTACGGTGATGTCAGCAATGGGTTCATCCCTGAGTTCCACGTGGCATTAAGAAGCTTCATGTATTCAATGAACATGGTTTTCCTTTGAAAGTTAAAACAGTTTCTTATATTTAACTAAAAATCTTCTACTAAAAAACCCTGGATAATAATATATGAAACATGAAAGCTAGCCGGTGTATTGTGATTTCTGAGAGCCAAAACTTTCTTTAATTAGTAAAAAAAAAACTTTCATTAGTTTCTTATTTTCCTTTTATTATGCATGGAACTTAACTATTATTAGCACAATTTGCACATTTTGGGGATCATGTAAAATATACTACTGTTAATGCTTAGCATCACACTTTTTAACCTACATCTAATGATTTTAATCATTTGAAGAATTAAGTATGTTCTTTTCATTTTATTTGATGTCGCAGAATGAACTACTTTGTTTAGGGTGAAAGTTTCAACATAGAGAATCTCTTTTATGTAGAGATGCCAAAACAAAGACTCCTTTATCATAAATTATTGGGTGTGTCCTTATAGTAAGCTCTTTCCATTTTAGATTTGTCGACGAGTATCTTGTAATTTAAAATGAGGCACAAAACTACTTGCCACTCAAGTAAAAGAAATGAAAGGCTCGTGCAGAATCGGGTTCCCCAGTCTAATAGAATAAAAAGAAAATTTATAGGCCGTTAGGACTGCCTTCACAAAATATTTTTTTTCTCAACCAAAAGAAATAAATTATACCGCAAAAGCCCGATATGGTTTGACAAAAAAAAGCTCGATATGGTGGTGGCTTTATATATGGTCATACTTCTCATGTTGGGTCAAACAAGAAGAGCTGACATAAAATTTAAATTAAACTACTTTTAGACTGTCGCCAACACCCAACAGAGACTTTCAAGAAGTAAAGACAGCAGGCAGCCACGCAGTTCTTATACTACCAGTCGAGAAACATAATTACGTACGTGTTTGTACACAATCTTGATATCCTCTGAAAAAGAAACATTTTCCACAAAAATCAAATGAATTATGTGAAGTTGAATGCTTTTTATGACCATGTCCCTCGTGTTCAAACCCTAGAACACGGTAAAAGCCAACGAACCATGCGAAAGATGAAGCTTTTTTTTATTAATATCTTACTTGTATTTGCTAATCTCATTATCAAAAACATAAACAAGAATGTTTAATAATAATACGCTCAGATAGATTGTGTACAAACACGTTCTTGGTATATATGTGTAACATCCCGAGTTGTGATATGTGGAAAGACTTAAGATAATTGATTTGGCTACCTATGTCACCAAAGTTGACTTACCTTTTCCGGAGCACATCCTGAAAGAACTTCAGAGTTAAGCGTGCGTGCTTGAGCTGGAGTAGTGGAAGGATGGGTGACCTATCGGGAAGTGATTCGCGATAGCGTGCGAGTGAGGCCAAAGCACGGGGAAAGGTCATGTGGTGATTGCAGGGTCAGTAAACAATGATTTCGAGCCTTTCGGAAATTTAACGACCGACCGTCGGATGGGATGGGGCCCACGGACCGAGAGAGCGGGCGTGGATGGCCCATTAGCCGTGGGTGGGTCGGGGCGTTACAATATGATTTTAGCAACTTCATTTTTTGTAGGGTTCTTGGAATATGTGGGTATTAGCACACACGAAGCATTTGTTTCTTGTAACAAAAGAGAATAGGAATGTGATTAAAGATCCTCGTTCAAAAAAAAAAAGAAATGTGATTAAAGATCCTCGTTCAAAAAAAAAAAAGGAATGTGATTAAAGATCCATTTGTTTTATGGTTAAGTAAGATCCCTGGATATTTCATCAAGAACTTAAGCTATGAGTTACAAACATGAGATCCCTATATACAAAGATTTTATGAAAAGAATACAGTTTAAACTTAGTCAATGACATATAATTCAGGTGCAAAACAATAGAGGATGCTTAATTTCAAAAGTTACTAAAGACTGTGTACGTACCGGGCTAAAAACTGATTTCAAAACATATGGAGAAGGACATCTGGGCTTATTAGGATTAATGGGCATAACAAACACGTCCATTATAAACACTATGTCGAGTCTTTCACGTCACTCTCGCATGATAGTAAACAAATGAAATACTTTCGGTGATAAAACTAAAAAACAAGCCTTTAGATTCAAGTCATATTATTGCAGATTCATAATGTGCATCATGTATTGTCAGTCCATCACTACACAAAATAACGACTTAATCAGAACAACTGATCTAATATAACTGTTAAGTTCTCACCCTTCAAATGATTTTCAATCAATTATAGAGCATCTCCTAATATCAAGATATTTAATGACTTTTGTCAATTCATATACTCCATCTGTTTTATAATATAAGTAGTTTTAGAAGATTTTTTGGTTTCAAAATATAAATAGGTTTTACGTTTTTTTTTTTTGTAAACTAGTTAGTTTTAACATCTCAATGCAACTTATATTTTTATTGGATATTGTACGACCAATTAAATAATGTGATTTTTTTATAACTGGTTGAACTTATATATTAAATGATACTTTTTAAAAGTAATAATTTTTTAAATATTATTGTTTTTATGTAAAACTAATTATACATTTTGAAACAGAGAAATATAATACGTTCCCTAAATAAATGAGAGATACATAGTTGTACACTGATAATACTCAACAGTTTTCTTGGAAAATGAATTCCATAGTACTGAACAAAGTCATCTCTAAGTCTAACCACACATATTGAGATTAATGTGAACTCCATAAACCCCCAAACTTTCTTTAAAAAGGTGTCACGGGAGGAACACAATCATTTTGTTTCTTTCCATATATCCAAGCAAACTCCATTCTACTTTCATTAAACTATATATAGTACATACGTACGTTTATCTTACTTACACATACAAATGCATGTGCGTATACTAGTATATATATATAAGTATAATATGTATGAAGGAGAAAGACCAACAATACACTGAGCCATGGAAACCCTTTCTCGCTCTCTTCTCACGTTGTTATCAGTAGCCATCTTTCATACTATGCCTCCTCTCACCAGTTCATTTCCTATTTCTCCTGATTTTCCGGCGGTTTTCAACTTTGGAGACTCTAACTCCGACACTGGAGAACTCAGCTCCGGTCTTGGCTTCCGCCTCCAACCTTCCTATGGACAATCCTACTTCTTTAAGCCTCCATTGTCCGGAAGATTCTGTAATGGACGTCTCATCGTGGACTTTCTTAGTAATTATTCTTTTCCAAAATCATTATTCTCTTAAGTTTTTCGTATTTTTGTACTGCACAGTTTTCTACTATAAAAGTATGATTATACGATTGTTTGTATAATTTTATGTAGTGGAAGCAATTGACCGGCCTTATTTGAGACCTTATTTGGATTCGGTGAGCACACAAACTTACCGGAGAGGCTGCAATTTTGCGGCAGGTGGATCAACGATTCAGAAGGCAAATGCTGCATCCATTAGCCCTTTTGGTCTTGGTGTTCAAGTCTCTCAGTTCATCACATTTAAATCCAAAGTCCTTCAGTTGTTACAACAAGGTAATTATAAATTAATAATTGATAAAATATCCAGTATTAATCAACATTGTATATATAAATGACTTGAGTCATATAGTACATGTACCAATGATTTTTAATTCTTTTTTCAGATGAAGATCTCGAAAAATATTTACCATCCGAATATTATTTCAAAAATGGATTGTATATGTTTGATATCGGACAAAATGATCTCGCTGGCGCATTTTACAACAAGACATTAGATCAAGTTGTTGGTCTCATTCCTACAATCATAGATATATTTCAAGATGGAATAAAGGTCAGCATTTACATGATGGGTCTTCACTATCAGTCTTAATAAAACAAAAAAAAAATTATGTAATTTTTGTTTTGTTTTCTAGAGATTATACGCAGAAGGTGCAAGAAACTTTTGGATACACAACACAGGACCACTTGGGTGTATAGCTCAGGTTGTGTCAATATTTGGGAGAGACAAATCAAAACTTGATGAGTTTGGTTGTGTCAGTGACCATAACCAAGCTGCTAAGCTCTTCAATTCACAGCTTCATGGTCTTTTCAGACAACTCCCTCAAAAATATCCCGACTCTCATTTCACATACGTAGATATCTTCTCCATCAAATCCGACCTCATCCTTAATCATTCCAGTTACGGTACGTATAAATAATAATCTCACTTGTCACAACAAAATAGTCATAATAATAAATCTCACTATTGTGATTAGCTAGAGCCGAAGCTGATAAACCAAACATTGTGCTTGTAGCTGTGAGCCTGTGATTGAAAAACTTGTTTTGTTGTGTATGATAACAGGTTTTGATCATTCGATAATGGTATGCTGTGGAACCGGAGGACCGCCGTTGAACTACAACAATCAAGTTAACTGCGGTTCGACAGGGAAGTCATCAGATGGTACAGTAATAACAGCCAGAGCTTGTAATGATAGTTCCAAATATGTTAACTGGGATGGAATTCATTACACTGAAGCTGCAAATCAGTTTGTTGCACTTCACATTCTCTCCGGTAGATATTCTGAGTCGGCCTTGTCTTGGAATCTTTAGAACTACTCTATACATGGACGCATATCTAATAGTTTTATGTAAACTGAATATTTAGCAAATGCTTCTAGAGGCTTTTGGTGTAAAACAGAGCATTCCTTTAATAACTTTCCTTCACAAAAAAAAAACAAATGCTTTTTCAAAGTTCCTGTAATGTTTCTGTGTATCTATAGACCACACACACAGGTTTGTACAACACTTTCCCCACAAACCAAAAGCTACAAAACTTCATCAGTAAATGGTACAAATTTTCAAAATCAAATCTCAATTCTTTTGTTCTGTAAACTTATCAGCTGCATTGTCCATTGCATAACTCCTCCTCGTTGTTATCTTCTGAGTTCGTTAGCAGATTGTTTTCCACTTCCTTGTGTTGTTGCTCTTCTTCAGTGGCCGCCTCGGTCTCGCATTCTTTATCTGAATCAGCCATATGATGGAAAAAATCACCAAAATACCACTTACAATCTTCTTTCCACTCGCCTTTATGCGCGTTAACCCGCCATTTCTGATCTGCGATCATCTCTGGAGACAAACCCCATCTCTCCAGCTCTTCCTCAGTGTGATGAATCGCCAAGCTGTAGTCACCGCCCTGTCCTAGCTCCATAACTCTGATCTCGCTGTTCCCCGGATTGTTCAGTGCCTCGAACTGTTCCACGGTCCACTTGAACCATTTCATCAGAAAGACACGTGACGTTAAGCCGTGCGAGACGATCACAAAGTTTAGCTCATGTGACGGGTTGATATGCATTCTGTTCATGTCGATGTCTCTCCATAGAGACTCGAGAAAACCTGTTAATAAAACAACAACAACACATAAGAGACCAAACCACGCGTATCATTACAGTGAGATTTGAAACTCAAAACTGTGGTCGGAACCTAACATGAAAACATGAACATCAACACATCTAAAGATCATGAGATCAAGATCAATCAAGAAACATACTGGAGACGCGATCGAAGACGTCGGCGGCGGATTCGCCCTCCGGGAACCGGTAGAAGAACCGGCCAAACCTCTCTCTGTCCTCTTTGGTCTCTCTCATCCTCTCCTCGACCTGGAAATTCCCAAAGTCCTGTTCCCTGATCCGACATTCCTCTCGGACGCCGATCACGCGGCGACGCGAGAACGACCGTCCGATCTCCCGGAGCGTGGATCGCGTCCGATCGTACGGCGAGACGTAGAAGTACACGCGCCACTCCGGGGAAGAAGGGTTCGACGAGGAGATCAACGCGTGGAGACGAGCTCCGGCTTCTTGCGCCTGAAGCAAACCGGATTCGGTTAGCTGGATCTTGGGATCCGGCGTCGTGGTGTACGCCGCCGTGTCGAGGTTGCCTTCGGACTCGCCGTGACGTACGAGGATGATCCGTTTCGGGAGGAGTTTGTTGTCAGGACTCATGGATGAATGATGAACAATTTTGTAGGGTTCTTTTTTAATCTCTCTTGAGAAGACTTCTCTGTGCGATACCTTCTTGCTCAAGCTTCTTAGCACAAAGGAGTTTCGATTTTCTTGAAAGTGAATTTGCACGTTATATTAAGGAAACAAAGTCAAACAGTTAATATTATAAATCATAAAATTTTGTTTTTATTCAGAGAAGTGCGTATGTATTATTTTCGTCGGGTTATACAGAAAGATTAATATTATCCACGCCTTCTCCACTACAATTAATCATATGTTTTTAATTATTTAAGTAGAGATTAAAGGTCAATCTGGAGAGTTCCATCGTGACATACCACCATCTCTCTTTTCTTTTCTTAATCTGTCCATACAAGAACAAGATATTTTTGTTATTTGCAGTAGTGGTGGGCTTTCGGATATCCATACGGATTCGGATTGAATATTTTGGGTTTTTGGATGTTTCGGTATAAGAATATAAAATCTGTTCGAATATTTTTGTATTTCGGATCAGATTCAGGTATTTTTATTTCGGGTTCGATTATTTCGGATAGAATTCAGATATTTAGATTTTGAAAAAAAATTAAATAAATTCTTCATTTCTTAAGTTTCTTATATTTAAAAATATAATTTTCATTTAACTGATTTTTATTTTTTTATAGATTGAATGATCAATAAATTTGAGATAACATTTTAAAAATAAACAAGCCATTAGTTATGAAACTATAATACATATCTAATATGCTTATTTAAAAATTATTAATAAATGTATGGTCACTTAAAAATAACAAATTGAAATAACCTTTTAGGTCTTTACACCGGAAGAAAAGGTCCTTGTACAAAATACAAAATAAATGTAGTTTTTGTGCAAGACTCTAATATACATATATATATATATATATATATATATATAGTTTTATATATTCTTCTTGTCTGAAGTTAAAATCCTTGTTGTAGGCAGTACCATAAAGATCTTGTCCAGAAGTGATCCTCCTGGAAGAGAAATTTTGCTGTGGAAATTTTTTTTTGCTGTGGATATATAACCTTGTTTTAATTGTGTTTTATTTATGTAGAGTTTTAGTTATGTAAACTAAACCGGACCCGCTACTTATGAAGAACCACAAAAGGAACCAGGGTTCACAAATGGATAACCTCATCAGTAAGTACTATGCAATGATACGTATTTATATATACAATCTTAGATGAAGATAATACCAAGAATTCTTATCACATCCTGTGGACAAAAAAATTAGCTACTGAGAGTGAACAAATTTTAATAATGTGATGGATGAGCTAACCATATGAAAACGTAACGTGGATGGGTCTCACATATGTCTCACTCGTCCACCATGCTTTAATTGTAGTGTTTATCTCTCTACACCATCGTCAACAGTCCTTCGCGTCAACGAATTCATTTAGAAACGCTACTACCATATTATCTGGCGCAAAATAATTGATATATATATACTATAACCAACGCAATAAACATATTGGTTTCAAAATCTGAAGTTAAATTGTACTGCTTTTTCCTTCCTCCTACCTCTGTTAAAATAAATATATTTATCTTCCTTCTGATTTGTTTCTTTTTTGTTGGCCTTCTGATTTGTTTCATAATGCGTGTTCTGGAAAAAAGGAAAAAAAAAAATTTGTGTCAACTACCCATTTTAAGAGAATAGTATGTTATTTAGAGGATTTTTTATTTTATTTTTATTATGTTTATCCAAAAATCAGTGAATATTTCAACTGAATTTTCATCCTAGCAATATGTAATGTGTCCAGTGTCGTACATGGCCACATGGGTAATTTGGATAAGCACATAACATAACTATTTCGAACTGTTACTGACAGAGGGAAAATAAATAAATAGTTTCCTTATTTACAATTTATTTCTTAGTTTTGGTACAAACAAAGAACAAACTATATATCTCTATAAAGTTTTATAAAATATTTCGTTATACTAATGCTTCTAATATGTTTGAATCTTTACAATCTATTTTTTTAATATTATACTTTATTTACTTTCTTGTCGTCACTTTATCTACCTAATATTTATTAGCAATAAATAAAAATCATAAAGGAAAATAACAAAAAAAAGTTTGTATTCAGCACATATTGTGAGCTAAATTCACTTCGATGCACCCAAATTTGTCATCTTCAAGAATAAAAAACTACAAACAATGAAACAAAGCCAGATTTTTATAAATAGTAATATTTCAGTTTGGGTCAAAAAAACGAGGCGTTTTCGATAACAAGCACACTTGTGCTAATCAAGGACTTGAAACCCCCAAGTGACCACACACACACATCTCTCTTTATGTTTCTCTCTATGTCCCTCACTCTTTTCTGTTTATATCAACAAACAAGAAAATTTCTTGGAGATGTTGTGAAAAGAAACTAAAACAGATAAGAAAATTTTTGGAAGAAGAAAAGAGAGAGGAGAGACTAATCTTTAAGAATGGTAGTGGAAGAAGATAGAAGAAGCATGGAGGAAGGACTTATTCAGCAAAGGCATCAAAACGACAGAGATGATCCTCGTGTTACCATTTGTGTTATCCTCAGCACTTTTGTTGCTGTGTGTAGCTCCTTCAGCTTTGGCTGTGCTGTGAGTTTCTCAATTTCTCTCTTTAACCTCATTTAATTTTTTTTGTCTATAATCAAATTGAATAAATGAATATATATGTATTATTTTATTCTTAATTTCTTGGATCTTGCAGAGTGGTTATACTTCAGGCGCTGAGTCTCAGATCATGAAAGAGTTGGACCTTTCTATTGCAGAAGTATGCAACTTCTCCAACTTTTAAAACGCATTTATTACAGTAAATACCTGATTAATCGGGCACAAAAGTAAGTCCGAAAGATAATTTCTATTTTTTTTTTCGCCAAATAGAATCGGACCAACCGGTCTTGTCTTCAGTTCTTTGATCCACTGGGTTCATAATTACTTGTAATTTTTATTGCATGATTAGTAAACTATCAGACCATAAGCCACAAACCATGTAGGTAATCTAAGTACAATATATATCATCAAGAACACTATATAGCAAGCAACATAACTATTATTTTCCAAAGTCTCCAAAAATTCTTAAGGGTAATTTAGTATTTTTACTTATTATTTTCCAGTTTTCAGCGTTTGGGTCCTTCCTGAATTTAGGAGCTGCACTGGGAGCCTTTTGCAGCGGTCAATTGGCAATCACGCTTGGCAGACGACGCGTAATTACTTTACCATCTTAACCTTTTTCTTAAAATCATATATTATGCACTTGTTAATTTCTCATACTTTTTTTTTTGTTGGTGAACAATGGTAAAAGACATTGTGGGCCTGCGATTTGCTCTGCATTTTTGGTTGGCTGTCCATTGCTTTCGCAAAGGTGTATTATCCGCAACAAAAAAATAACTTTAGTTTCATGGTTTATAAGTATAAAATATCTAAACTAAATATTGTGATTATGCGGAAACGAAAAGGATGTCTTGTGGCTGGACGCAGGAAGAATTTCATTAGGCATAGGAGTCGGCTTGATTAGCTACGTGGTAACTGAGAAGTTGTTAATATTAATTTCATCTCTTATTTGGTTTATTTTAGTTCACATTTTCATAAACACCATTGTTAATATCCAAACAAGGTGCCTGTCTATATTGCGGAAATTGCTCCAAAACATGTTCGTGGTGCATTTACTTCTTCGAACCAGGTAACACGAGCTTATATATTTTAATGTTAAGAACAAAGTCTACCATATAAATTAAGTATAGTTTTTTCTTTTTTGTCGGCAGCTTTAAATTAAGTATAGTTAAGTTTCACCTTTTTATTGTAACTAACCAATATTGGTTTTATAGCTTTTTCAAAACTGTGGACTGTCCCTTATTTATTTCTTTGGGACTGTGATTAATTGGCGGCTCCTGGCTATTATAGGTAATGAAAAATATTGTTGCAAGATATTTACAATTTTTAGCAATAATATTTTATTATTGATCTTAGCATGTTAATTTTTGTTATTTCTAATTTCCAGTATTACATTAAGACCATAACGATTTAGTGTAATTCTAATTTTCTGGTTCAGGTGCTCTTCCGTGCGTCATTCAAACGATCGGTATATACTTCATACCGGAATCACCAAGATGGCTGGTTGGTATTTTCTTAAAATATGTTTATATTCGAAGCTTTTTTATTCAGTTATCTAAATTTACTTTATTTATCGTTGGTTTTTCCAGGCTAAAATCGGCTCAGGTAAAAAAGTAGAACACTCTCTGCATCAACTTAGAGGGAGAGACGCTGATGTTTCGGCTGAATCTGCTGAAATTCAAGTATGCTTTATAAAAAAATTAGCTACTGAAAAAAATATATTAGCTACTGAATATTATTAGTATACTTTCTTTATTAAGCAACCATCATTATATGCTTGTTAAATTTATGTTCAGGTTATGACAAAAAGGTTTGAAGAAGATTCAAAGTCGAGTTTCTATGACATGTTTCAGAAGAAGTATAGACGAACTCTTGTGGTACGATAACATATAGGGAAATACAATGGACAAATCTGTGTAATGATTTTACAATTGATGAAAGTAATACATGATACCGTTTCATTTTATTTGTTTACAGATTGGAATTGGTTTAATGTTGATACAACAATTATCTGGAGCTGCTGGAGTCACGTATTATTCAAATACTATATTTAGAAAAGCTGGTTAGAATATTAACACTCTGACTTTTTGATTAGTTATGAATAATTATTTGTACTTTCATAGAAGCAATGAGTCTTAGTAATATTTAATAAATACTGACATATCCAAAAAAGTTCTTTTCGATCTGCAGGCTTTTCAGAGACTCTTGGGTCCATGATATTTGGTGTGTTCGTGGTGCGTGACATATACTGTACTACCTTCCGTTAACCTATTTTGATTATACCTTTTATATTGTCTTCTCTGGTCTTTGTAGATTCCAAAAGCTTTGCTGGCTGTAATTTTTGTGGATAAATGGGGAAGACGGCCACTCCTATTGGTTAGCACAAATATCCAGTTAATATTATACATAGATAATTAATTATTATACCATTTTTTCTACCATATCCATCATATACACTGATAAATTGTTGTAGGTTTCTGCTGCTGGAATGTCCATGGGATCCTTGCTTATTGGGGTCTGCTTCACGTTGCAGGTTACTCTTGTTTTGTTTTATCTTCTATTAGATTAAAATGTGACAACTAGCATTATATCATTCCTTTGCTTATAGTGTATTTTAAAACACTTCTTAAAGTTTTTGGTGTTTGTTCTGGGGATGGACAGGGAATGAATATTCTTCCTGAACTGACTGCAGTGTTCATCTTCATATTCATTCTGGTATAATCATTCATTTCATTATATACGTCTTTTGTACATCATCCGTGGGAATATTTGTGGTAACAAATTTTTTAACCTTTGTCTAGGTCTACTTTGGATGTTTTGCCATCGGTGTAGGAGGGCTGCCCTGGGTCATTATGTCCGAGGTATAAAGTAATATTTTTACGGAATCAACGGTGAAATAATAGTCATTTATCAAGAAAAGACGTTTATCATGTTTCTGCAGATTTTTCCAATCAATATTAAAGTTTCAGCTGGGACAATAGTGGCATTAACCTCATGGACCAGTGGGTGGTTCGTGAGTTACGCTTTCAACTTTATGTTTGAATGGAGCGCACAAGGTCCCTTGTCTTCCCAACTATTTTTCAATTGATTTTAATAAGGCTTTTACTAACAACTACAGTATATTAAGAGTCGCCTAATATTTTGAAAACAAATCCAAACCAAACATAAAATTAAGAGCGAATAGGTAGGATGACTTCTTTTTTTTGTTTCTTCTGTTCATATCAGCTTATCTTATTTAAAATTTTGGCTTCTTCTGTCTTCTTAGTTAAATTTCGATGTTGCCATAATTTATTTTTGTTGTTTATGATAATCAAATAGGAACATTTTACATATTTGGGGTTGTCGGAGGAGCATCATTGGTTTTTATTTGGTTTCTCGTCCCGGAAACCAAAGGACAGTCACTGGAAGAATTACAAGCTTCGCTTACGGGGACGACTTAAAGACATATTTATGTTGTAATATGCTATTAAATTTGTTCTTAACAACCATTTAGTGATCCAATTAAGTGGCTTTATACAAGATATTTTGCTTGTTTTTATTTTCATTTTTAAACTTGCTTGAGGCGTTCCAAATAAAAAAAATTGCTTGTACTTAGAGCATCTCCAATGGTTAACTTCATTTTTTCTTCGAATTTTGAAGTTCTTAAAAAAATGAAGCAACATGTTTTTCAACGGTGTGCTTCATATTTTTCTTCAATAATATATTATAAGAATATTATATTACCACTTTATAATTAATTATTAACAACACCTTATACTTTTCAAGTTTACTAATTTTACTCATCTATTTTGTTTTAACATTAACTCGACCCAATTACTATTTACTATAAGTTAAAAAAATTATTATATGATACAATTATTATACATAACATAAATAAATATACAAAAAAATTTAGATTTTATAAAGAAACACTATATCTCTTAAGTGATTAAAAATGTATTTCAAAACAAAATTGAGCTTATTTTATTCGAATTTCTTCTAAATCGAGCATAAAATTCTTAGAAATTAATAATTTTATGTTCATCATTACTAACGTTCAATTAGATAAAATTAATAATATAAATTTTGAAATTAATTGGATGACATTAATACTTTTAATTTATTTAAGTACAAAATAACAATAATAAAAGTTAAGGATTAGTTTGTAAATAAAAAAGTTCATCTTAAAAAAATGAAGAACTAAACAGTATTTCTTTAAATTTGAAGAAATACTGTTCAATTCTTCAAAATTAAAAAAAATGAAAAAAAAATAAAGTACCATTGAAATAAAAAAAATGAATCAAAAAGTGGAAAGTGAAGCACCATTGGAATTGGAGATGCTCTTATTATAAGCATAGTGCTTGATAGTTATATTATTACCTTCTTCTTCTAAAAAGGGTTTATATTGTAATTACAAAGTTTCTTTGTGAAAGAGTTTGTAATTAAAAAGTTAATCGTGCATAACTTAAAGTAACCTCATAGTGAATTATTTATTTGAAAACAATAGTTTTATATGTCGTGTGGACAAAAACAAGACACGAAAAATGCCCTAGTGATATGTTTAAGGTTCCAAATGGTGTAGCGGAAAAAGTGCAGTTCTCCTGCACAAAAATAACCATTCGTTATGTTTTTAAAATGTAAGAAGATATACATTTTACATGTAGTTCAATATTTTTGTACGTTTTTTATGACAAAAGTAGGAAATCTGCATGTACTTCTCACCAGTTACATATTTAGTGTTGTTTATCCTTTTTTTGGCCAATAGATGATTTTGTTACAGACAATTAATTTTAAAATATATTTATCTATTTTTATAAATAGAATATTTCATTCTATTTTATTTATAACTTTAACAATACAAAAATTATCATTGTCTATTTTCTTTTTATTTTTATATAATTTTTACATTTACTTAAATTATTATATGTATATAATGTGGGTTTTAATTATAATATTTATTATGCAAATATATAGTAATATTGTTTAAATATGTATATTAATGGAAAAGAGATGTATTTCATTAAATTCTAATGTTTTCATATTTTTATTTTTAAAATGCAGTAACATGGTTTTAGAGCAGTAACATGTATTTCGTTAAAATTACAACAACATGTATTTTGTTAAATTTTAATGTCTTTCATACTTTGATTTCATTAAAATTGCAATATATTTATATATGATATGTTTTGATATATTTTATTGTAATTTTTCTTATTTAAATATATAATTTGTTTTATTTGATCTATTTTTACCATTCAAACTATAATAACTGCTTGATATGCATTTATGCCACATGATCTATTTAATCTGCATTTATGTTACATGATCTGTTTGTTCTGCACTTGTCTCATTTGATATATTTGATATGTACTTGTCCTGCTTGATTAACCATTTTTAATATTAGTGTTTTTATAAAGTTCGTACTGCATAATAATTTGTTAATTAAAAAAAACGCACTGCATTAAATGAAAACTAGTAGTTGGATTTAGCCCTACTCGAAACATGCAAAGGCTATCTATCTCATTCACTGAAACAAGACGCGAAAAGAAAGGTACATCGTGATTAGCATTGGTAGTTGTTCACATGAAACATGTATGTCCGAGTATGACTAATATTATTATTCATCAATCATTGCATCACCTTTCTGCTTTTAGGTTAGACGGTTTGGTTGGTTTGGTCGAATTTTCACGACGATGCAGTGAATCTGAAACGTGGGGGCTTACTAGCAAGCATGTTTTTTTTTTTAGCATGGCTCCTGCGCAAACATGTTTGTTTTGACTAGCAACACTGGTATGATTGATGGTCAAATATGCAAAATCCAATCTGATTTGATCTCACGCACACACATACACACAAAGCTGGAATTCAATTCATAAATCTAAAGCCCAAACTATTATTGCCACACCCCAAGTCTAAAAAGAGCCCAATTAAGTTGGATTCTTCTTCTTATCCGTTAATCTTGTATGATCGTAGTTGCATGATTTATCTAGTTTCATTCATACGACCTGGCTAATATGAACGCCTCACCAAATATATATTATAGCTAGAAGGTTGCAACATTTGAACCATTATCAGGAGTTTGTTTCAGTACATGAAGGTGCTATTTACAAAAATATGTATGCTAAAATTACCAGGGTCATATAAATTTGAAAACTGGCAGAAATGTAAGACACTATAAGACAAGTAAGAAAAAAATTTAGAAAGAAACAGTTTTTATTTTTTGTCAACGAAAGAAACAGATATTTAGAAGGATAAGAGTCGACCATATAATTCTACAGTATTTAAAAAATCGTTTAATATCACTTTTGGCGCCACATTTAGGATCAACTCAGAATATTAGCATGTGGAAGTTGAATTTCTTCTAAGGATAGTCCACGAGTTTCAGGCACCAAACACCATGCGAATATAATTGTTAATCCACTTATCATGGCGAATATACTAAAAGTACCTGTAATTAAAATTTACAAAAATAATTTAAAACCATATATAAGTCGTCATTTCAATCGTGAATTTCATAACTAAATATGCAAGAACCATAAATATATCTAAAATAACTAAAGATAGTTCCATAAATAAGTACCTGACTGACTCCAAATAAGCATAAAATTGAAGCAGTAGCTGACAATCCAACCAGTAAACCAATTCGTGATGGCTACTAAACTCCCAGCTACTGCTTTCATGTCCATGGGAAATATCTGAATAAAAATAGTTAACATCGTTTACATTTAATATGATAACGAACAATTTTAAAAATATTACATAACTATATAAGAATTTCTTTTAAAAAAGTTTGCTTAATTAAACATGTATAAGATATTATATATATATATATATGGATATACCTCAGACATTATAATCCATGGTAGTGCTCCTAGTCCAGCTGCGAACATCATATTGAATGTCTGTTTGGATATGTAAATGTACCAAAAAATAAAAAAAATTTAACTGTTCTAACTAAATATAAAGAATAACAATATATTTTTTATTAATTATTTGAATTTACCAATACTCCTATGAATGCCATGGTGGGGGGAAAATTTATAAACCCAGGGACACCTTTCAATCCAAACGCTAATGCAAGAAAGATACAACTTAAACATAGCCCCAGTGCTGATACCTGCGCAATTTGTAAACTAAATTATATTTATATACTTGTTTTAGAAAACAAATTAATCTAGTAACAAAGTTGACTAAAGTCTATAAAAACATTCTAACCATCAGAAGTGGTCGTCTTCCCCATCGCTCCACAAGTATCAGACCCAATATAGCTTTTGGTACCTATCATGGTATATCATTTTTATTTTTAGTAAAAACCCATGGTGTATCATTGATAAGTCATTGAGGGCAATGCGTTACAATTTCATAACTTGTACAATTATTTTAAAGATCAAGAAATTCAGGGGTGAAGTGTAAATAACAACATGTAAAATAGACAGATGAAAAACTTTACAACTACGTACCACAACCATTGACAACACAGTCATTCCAGTCCGCGAAGGAAACCCTTAAGAGTTCAGAGAATTAGTTTCGTCATTTATAACAACAAATGATTGAACGACGTAATAATCATTGAAAATTAAAGATATATCTAAATAGATAAAAAGTTACCCGCAAGCTCAAATATGCTGCCTGCGTAATAAGATATCCCTGCACTTCCAGATAATTGTTGCAGAAGCATTAAACCTACACCGATCTAAACATAATTAACCATTTACAAAGATCAAGTTAGTTAATTATATTTTATCATTCAAATTGCTTTAATAGAATTAATTTTTGTTGCTAATAATGAGCCTCTTTTTCTTACTGTAAGCTGACGAGTATATTTTTTTTTGAAAAGACTTCCCATGCTGACATTTGCGGTAGCATCAACACATATCTACAAAATTTACATAGATACAAATATGATTTTTTCATGAAGACAAGTATAAAAAATGATCATATCTTTCCAGAATGAAACCTAGTTTTGTTATATAGAATTGCTTCTACAAAATAATATAATAAATTACTAAATGTTAGATAATTAAACCTAGTTGTGGTAAGTAGATTTATACGCATGTATACCATGATTTCACGAGTTTCCTTCATAACATCAGCTTCTTTTCCTCTTAATTTCTGAAGAACAACTTTACATTCTTCGTCACCACCTTCTCTTGCCTAGCAAAATCCCATTAGTAATTTTCGCTTGGCAACTTCTTGATAAAAAAACTTAGAGAAGTATATAATACGGTTCATATGACTAACCAGCCATCTTGGAGACTCCGGGATGAAAAACAATCCAAAGAACTGTATCAAGCATGGAATAATTCCTGAAGATGTAAAAGTCTAATTAGTTAAATAGTTTACTATAATAAATTAAACTTAATGATCAATGAGTTTTATGGAAGGATTGAGACAATTAAATAATACTAGTGGGGGAATTCACCGATAAGCGCTATCGTTCTCCATGACATGAAATTTCCAAGGTAATATACAGTTGCGAGCCCACAATTTTGCAACAACTGTAATTTTTGTAAAAATATATTAAAAGTGCATAAATTTATTTAAAAATAATAATATATATTACCTGATTGCTAAATGTAAAAGTGCCACGGACATTTTTGGGAGTTATTTCTGCGATGTATACAGGAATCTAAAAAAGGAGGATTGTTACAAGTTTATAGATAGTAATTTATTCTTCTCGAATTAAAAAAGACAGATTTTTTTTACCACGTAGCTAATGAGACCAACTCCAATTCCCACAAAGAATCGTCCCAAATCTAGCCAAATAATATTCTATTGAAAAATAAATTAATCACAAGATTAGAGGGAAAACTTATGAAGTGAGAATATAAATATATAATTAGATGAAATGGAACTTGTGAAGAAACCTCCGCTAGTGCAATTGCAAGCCATCCAGTTATGCAGAATCCCTCGGCGAGCCACAAAGTCTTAAGACATAATAAAATAAAAATGTTTGAGCAGTCTACTAATACATTAATATAGTCCGTAGTCCGGAGTCCGGACATATATATGTAAAGTATGGAGTTGGGTTTTAAAGTTGATTCTTCTCTAACCATCTTACGGCCGAATACATCTGCACTTTTTGCGCTAAATATTGCACCGATCATTCCTCCAAAAGTCAATAGGGAACCAAATACTGAAAACTGTGAAATATAGTTTGATTACAACGTCAATTAAATAATTATCTGAGTATACTTTTTTTTTTTGTTAAAGTCTACGCGAAATAGTTATGCGCATATAAAATACTTTCAGTGAAACTAATGGAGACTTTTTCTTGAAATGGTAACGGGGACTTACTTGTGCGATTGAAAGATCAAGATCTTCCATAATGGAAGACATTGTACCGGCAGTATAACCTAACTGAATCCCATCAAAATGATTAAAATTCATTAGTATCACTAAACGCAGTTGTGATTTTTTTGATTTTTTTGTAAACCTGATTCTTTAATTCGAAAAATTTTTTTTTTTTTTTTTTTTTTTTTTTTTTATGAAAAGATGATTTATCATACTTCAAAACAAAAACAAAGTATCCTAAAGAAAAACATTGACCAGGCAGTTTTGTTCTTCTCCGATTTTGGTTGACTAGAGTCTCTGAACCGCTAAAAACACAAGCAAAATTAGATGCTAAACATATCTAATAGCTTCAGAAATAATGAATTGTCATGCATGGCAATCTCCAGTCGCTTTGTCGATCCCACGTTGTTAAACCCTATTGAAAATTTTCATTATTCTGAAATTCAACTCTTTTTAGTTGACATGCAAATGACCACTAGGTTATTTTTCTATTGTTGTATATTCACGTGTCCAACATTTACTCTATTAACCAACAAAAGTGTATTAGTAATCAAATTTTAAGAACTCTATTGCTCCATCTCTTCCGAGAATCTTGAATATTCTAACCTTATCGTGTGTATATATAGAGAGAGATAGAGGTGGAAACTTACAGCAACGCCAAAGGTGAAGGAAGCAGAGACAATAATGAAAGTGGTAAAAACAAGAAATGGAGTTATCTTTGCAGATGTTTCATCTATATATACGCGTAATAATCCTTTCTCTATATGACTATTCTCTCCCTCCATTTTCTTAGCTCAGAGTTGAAATACTACTAGAATCGAACAGAGCTCATACGTCAAGAACAATAATAAGAAAGAAAGAACAAGAGAGATAGAGATAATCTGAGAACTATGCTTTTTTCTTTTATATGGATTTTAGATGCCTTGACCTCTTTCTTTGCCGTATGCACATTTTATATTAGAAATTAAACACGGGGGTGACTTGACTTACAGTCCTACCAAAATACTGAGCCACCTACCAACATATCTAACGAAGTTCTCTGGTTGTTTTGGATTAGTGCTCGTACACCATCATGTCTAAAACTATCAGATTGGTAATGAAAAATTAAAGAAGAGAAAATAAAGAAAACACTAGAAATATGAATCTACTTATCTACATATGGGGATAAAGGAAAGCACCATCAAAACTACCATGTTTTGGCTTTGTTTTTTTTCTAAAAGTAACTAACACAAAAACATTTGAGCTATAAAACAGTTTTTTTTTTGTGTGTGGTATTTTGAGGCTATCGCTAGTAATAACATTAATATTAGAATATCATTATTATTGTTACTTTTTATTTATAATGACAAGGCTATATGTAACATATATAGATATATACATATACATATATAAACCAATAAGATTGGATTAGTGGCAGTTGAGGGATAACACCAATTCCATGAACCCGCAGTCTGATTTTCGGACTGTTTTAAATGGTAAGAATACATGGCTGCTGAGGATCTCATGGGATTTGTTGGTTGATTTCGATCGCCGGATCCCCACAGTTATCAATATATATATCAGCTTAAAGCACTACCTTTTATATTGTTGGTAAGAGAAATACATTTAAAACTAATCAACAAAAATGTGTAAGAAATCAACAGAAATTAGAATAAAACAGCAAAACTTTCTTCTTAAATTATGTATATTTCAACTTTAATAACACCTTTGAACACTACTGAGAGTACCGTTGGAAAAAATAAGATTTTGTTGTTTTTTTCCCTCAACAACTTTTGTCTTCGTTTATTGAGTGAATTATAAGATGTGCGTGTGTCATGTTGCCAAGTGCTATGCTAGCCTTCCTATAACATCCAGCTCATTGGCATGCCTACATACTACGTACAGTTTACTTGTATTTGTTAGACGTAGATAACATATAGACAAGGGGTTGTTCAAAAAAAAAAAACATATAGACAAGGAGATTATTAGAAAATAGTGTTGCATAACAATTATCTAAACTTTAATTAGTTTTGATACTTCGTCTATTATGAATAAGATGCGCTTATGTTGCTTGCTTTTATCCACGTCCTTAATGTTAACCAACCAATTTGACATTAATCAATTTTATATGTTTACTTTTTTATTTATTCTGTCCACGTAACTTCACCCCGCACGTCTTCCTATTGGTGGTTAACAGAAAAACGACAGACATTGACAAGTGAATCCGGAACACGCCTATCCAAATTAAATTCTACAAGAAACTTATTAAGAAGAAACACCAAAAAGTCGTACTTCATTTTCAATTAATCACGCGATGGTCTTGTTGAAAATCCAGAATAAAAAAACTAAACCCCTTTGAATTCGTTTAAGATTAGGTATGTGTGTTACAGTATACGTCAATCATGTAATTATAATTTATCTAGAAGTAATTAAATGATAAAATAAGGTACATGCACGCAGCAAGCCACCCTCGAGAATAATACAAACAGATTAGTCCCCTGAGGCCCTGATTTCCTTTCCTACTAAATGAAAAATGGACCAAGAATCTATTCAATGCTACTTAAAAAAAATGATTTTTAAAAAATGATTTTTAGTGCTAAGAAAACCTAAAAAAACAACACCAATAAAAAATAAAATAAAACAACACTATAGGAGTAAAATATACACTAATTCGTCGCGGTTGGATCATGCCAATTCTTTATTAGCTCCTTCACGCGGTTTGTTATTTAATTTCAGTGGTTGGACAATGTAATTTTTAGCATTCTCTAGCAAATGTGTAATATTTTTGAGTAAAAATTAGAGTCGTAAATATTTCTAGAATAACTCTCTATATATATACAACTGCATCTGCAAGTCTGCGAGCAATACCTCGTTCGTTATATGTTGCTAAAAAAAAATTTCGTTCGTTATACAGTTCAAAAGAAAAATTAAAAATATTTCGTTCGTTGGATCTTAGTATACCTTTTGGTAAAATTGTGGGTCCTGGATTAATATATCCTTGGCTGACGACCACAGTTTACCATTTTAGGAAGTCTGCTAAACTTTCTTAATTAGTACTAACTTTTGTAGACCAGCACAAACTTTCGTGCATGCATTCTCAAAGTTATTTTTACCAGGTCTTTGGGTTCGATTGGTAATGTATGCAACTTTAAATAGAAAAAAATATGTAGACTTTTTACTGTGATTTTATATTTAATTGCTGTAAAATTTTATGAAATGTAAAATTTTATGAAAAATTCAAAAAATTACTTTGGATATTTAGCTATACAAAACACTTGTACAACTGTCAGAGGCGGACCCACATGTACAGATGGTGGGTCAGTTGACACACCTTAAATATTATAAATGCTATTTTGTAAGACTATAACGTTAAGATTTGGTAGTTTTGGTGGTTCAGTCACCTCGTTTGAACCCCCTATAATCCGAGTTCGACGCCCCTCTGACACCAAATTTTACCCTTTTTTACATTTCTTTATTGGATTAAAGCCCATTTAAATTTTGACCCACCTTAAAGAAAAGTCTGGGTCCGCCACTGACAGCTGTAGGTTTAAAAACTTTGATTTTTTAAAAATAATTAAAATTTTATTGCTGTAAACAGTGGCGGAACCAGCATAGAACGAGGGTGATCATATGATCCATGTGATTTTTGTAGAAATAAATTTTCCTTGTGTTTTGTAGAGAAAAAAGTGATAGAAATTAGCATAATGACCCTTACAAAATACATGTGTTATCAAATTGACCCATGTAAAAAGATTTGCTGTCTCCGCCGCTGGTTGTAAATTTGGTGCTATAGAAATAAATGGAGTTGTGGATAACAACTATAACAACTACCAATCACACCCATTTGTATCACTAGTTGTCTTCACACCTGCGCAAGCGCGGGGTTAGTATGTTCTTTTTGATTATTGTGTGCTATAATTTGGGATTTATTGTTTCATTATCCTAGTTGCTATTTGTTTGCTGATTTGGTCTGTCATTGTTATTCTTTTGTAAAATGATCAGACTTATTATATAGTATATACCAGCATCAACTTAGTTGATTTTTCCTGCTCTTGCCTAATTTGAATTATGTATATCAATGTCATTATGCCATAGACTTTTAACGGTTGATGTTCTGTCAGAAATGGAATGTGTTGTCATTGTAAGTTTTACAAACATAACCAGTCACTTGGTTACAATGATCAACTGTTTTCAGCATGTATGTTCTCCAATATTTGTGCTTCCATAGTTTCTGACCTCTGGACGCTTAAACACCAAATGATTAGAAATCTTTCATGCCAGTCACTATTTTTGCATTTTCCTGCAGATTTCATGTGTTACTTGATCTTAAATCGTATATATATATGGTCTATATTTATTCAAGAAGAAATATACTTTTCATACTCATATTTTCTGGAACCAGCTCTGACCTATGGTAATGAGAAAAGATTCCATAGGCAAATCTTGAACAGAAAGCCTGATTTACAAATCCAATATATATCACATGATTCAGTTGCTACTTTGAATAATTGGAAGGAAAAATATAAAGAAGATATTGTTAAGTATAAAGAAGATATTTTATCAGTTACTACTGATAGACCTGACTGGAGAAAGTGTTGGAGTTCAGGTTGTTACCGTAATCAACAACATGTTAAGTAAACAATAGATTAATTAGCAATGGCTTGTAGTTTTATTATCATTAGATCACAATGTGTCAGTCAAAGAGACCAGAACCAGGATCAGAAACTTAAACCATATTGTCCGCATTCTCTGTTCTGAAAAAGTCAAGAATGGCACCAGAAGTTTGTATTTTACTGAAACATATATGTTTATAAGCTGCATAAGAAAATATACATGTTATGAAAAAAGCTAAAAACTAAACTAAAAAGACAATATTCATCATCTGAAAACACTGTCGATATATACCTTCTTGCAAAATCATCAGTCTGACAGTCAGCAGTCTTGGCAAAATTCATAACCAAACAAAGAAAAAAAAAAGTAGGATTAGATCATAGTCTGTATAATGGAGTTGAAGCTATTCGTAGCTTTGATGGTGGTGGACAACGTTACACAATCGAAGTCTCCGTCTTTTCAGTTTTGCTTTAGATAGAAGAAAGTTGATTTTGGTGGGACACACAAACTTCCTAAAACACAGAAGGAAAAAAAAAGGTAGGGTCCACAAATCGCTGACGTATCGTTCCAGGAGGGAATGAATTCTCCCATTATATTATAGATTTTCTTGAATTAAAAAATTAAAAGCTGCCGACAATAGAAAAAGGTTATAGGCTTGCTTATTTTTGGGAGACAAAACGCGGAAAATTAATCCTCTGATGTAGTAAAATCAATTTTTTTGTAGTAAAATCATACTATTGTTATATTTAAATTGTTAAGACCTTCTGATGTAGTACAATCAGTCATTGGAAGAGACACGATAGTCACACTCCAAACCGACCCTGACTCTCAAGAAATTACACAATCATCTTTCTCGCTTTATATCATGATTTTTATATATCAGAATACAGTTGTACATTTGCTTATTTACAACTTATGTAGACTTGACATGAAAGATCAGTTAAAAAAAACTTATGTAGACATGACATGAAAGATCGGTTAAAAAAAACTTATGTAGACAGAGAGGAACATGTGTAATATATTATGTAGAAAAGATTACTCTCATTTATATATGCATCATGCATGCATAAGCTGATAGAAACTTATTGTCACGGTATTTGAATAATATCTATATCGGAGCTCGCTTGTCCAGTTTTAAACGAATTCAATTAATTAACACTCCTAAAAGTCATACCTTTTTGGGTCAACCAAAATATGTCATATGTTGTATTTTATTTTATAAATTAATGTACAAATTAAGCATCTTAGTTTCTTGTTCGGAATATAAAATATGAAATGAAAATCATATTTTTTGAAAGGAAATGATGAACAGAATGCATGCACGCGAACGTCGATGATTATTAGTTATGGAAAACTGATTGATAATTAATGATAAAAATATTAGAGTAGTTAATGTTAATTGTTAACTATTCCCTCGTTCTAAAATGATTTATGTTTTAGAATTTTTTTTTACACTTTTTCATTTATTTTTATTAGTTACGAATGGTAAATGGTAAACTTTTAAAAATTTAATTGTGTTTAGTAAATTTTGATTGGTTAAAGTGATGAAAAATAGTTAATCATAAATATATAATCAAAATTTAATCTATTTTTAATATATTTAAAATTCTAAAAAGTACATCTTTTAAAATGAGTAAATATTTAATAAGTTAACCTAACAAGATTGAAATTGAAAATCTAAAAACTAAAGACACAAATAGGTTGAAAAGAAAGTTAAAGCTGTAAAAAGAGCAAAAAAGCTTCTTGTTTTTGACCTAAAAAAACTGCTTTGCTCGTTTTCTTATTTTAATTTGGCTAAATATTTGTTTTATTAAATATGAAAAATGAAAAGTTGTATCTGAGCGAAGCCCGTTAGACACGATTTCTAAACAGAAGAGAGGGGGTAGCATGAATGCTCTTGTCTTGACCCAATCTGCTAGTTAACCATACATTCCTAAAACAACTATTAAGGGAGCCCACTAGGCCCGCACATATTTTCAAGAGGGAAATAGAAATCTAATTAAACAAAAAAACTAATTGAACTTTTTGACAAAACAAAACCTAACTGATGATACATAAGTTCCACAATATGGTGCACTAATTTGAATGTACCACTATTTTCTACAGAAGAATAGTTTATTTTCAAAGGCTACTTCAGGCTGCCCTTGGTGAATACGTAAAAGATGTGTTTCAAAAATCTGATATAAGTGAAAAGTTATGCTAGTAAATACTCCCTCCGTTCCGTTTCATAGAAGATTTAAGATTGACGCTAAGACTAATTTCAGAAGGGATTACGAGTACAAAAGTCAGAATGATTCAGAGAAAAACAAAAAGCCTTACAAAAGTGGAAGATTGGTATTATGTGTCACTTAGACACTTTTCACACATATTAAAAAATGATTGAAATGTATCTATGTTTTCATCAATTTTATTTATTTAACCAATAATATTCTAGATAAATAAATTTATTTATAAGATCAATGCATTTTGCAATTAATATCGAACTGAAAATAAAATTAAATTAAATTGAAATTGTAGAATGACATTTTTTATATAACAAGAAAAAACTGTAAAGTGACAATTTTTAAGAACTAGAGTAGAAAAGTAGAGTGTAAATATCAAATTTGTTTTTAGATTGTAAATGTTTATATACTTTTTGATGTGATTCTTTTGTTATAATATCAATCTAAATTCTATGTCGAAAATTTAAATAATTACTCTTTTAAAAACAGATAACTTGGAAAAACATATCAGCTAAGTATCATGTTCGAAACACTACAAGAATGTAAACTGGAAATCTACTTAGTAAAGTTTAAATATAGATCTACTCAAGTCTGATTTTAAAACTAAATCTTTAATAGGTTTCTTAATATAAACCCCTTAACTGAAAAAAGAATCTATGCTTTTGTCCTAAAAAGACTCTAAATTAGGATATGACTTTGGATAAAGAGACTACTTCTCCGGATTCTTTCAATAAACGAAGCTAAGAGAAGTATCCATTCAATTCAAATAGAGAAAATCAAAAGCATTCCCATTTATAGGATTAGAGTTAGAGGTCTAAATAATAGTTTAACAAGAAAACTAATACTAATATATTCACTGGTCAACGGGAAAACAATAAATTAGTAATCAAATTCAAAACACAAAGACAAAACCTTTTCTTTCGGGTGTCTCGAGACAAGCACCAAGTTCAAACCTCCTTTCTTATTTCTTTTAATGATCCTTTGTCTTTTTAATCTCTTAGGTTTCTGAGACAAAACGTTAAAAGTGATTTTAATGGTGGTAGACAAAAGCAGTAAAGCTTCTCCCTTATGTTGTGCTCTTGCAATGTAACTGCTTACTCATTTCTATCGTTTTGTTTGTTTCTCGTTCTTGATTAAAAGTCTTGTTTGTAGACATGAAATGGATGTCTGAATCTTCTTTCCTGCTACTCTTTCAGGTACAGCCCAAAATATTCAAGCTATGCAACTGAAGAAGATTCAAACGACTTGAATCATACTCCAAAACACAAACGAAAGAATGCTTTGCTCACAAATTCTGCGTCAGCTCACGGTAACATCGTGTTCTTCTTCTACTACTATGCTTCCTTAGTTCTCTGTTTCCTCTGTTTTATCGTGTCCTTGTGGTTTTATATTCAAAGAGTATATATACTTGCACACCACGAAACCTAGCCTTTTGCATGGATTTCACAGTCTCTCTTTTATCCTCTCAGATCTGAGATGTCTAGAGGTAGAAAAAAATAAGCAAGATACTAACTCACCTAGAGGAGCCCTAGAAGCCTGCTTAACCCGATGCTCAATCTCCTCCACCTCGTCTTCTTTGGACGATCCTCCTCCAAACAGAGAAGCTATCCAAAACGCAGACGCAGAAGCAGTTAGCAAGAACCACAAAGCATCATCTAACTGGGGAAAGTTCTTCAAACATTGGAAACGCAAATCCATGAAACGCCTCTCTTCCTTCCCTCCATTAGGCGGTACTGCCCCAGCGATCTCTAAACGCAATAGAAACGCAGATCAACACATAAACGGTCTGAACGTTCACGATATCTATGATTTCCAATCATCTCTACACAGCTTCTCGATCTCTGACCTAGACATAGCTACTGATAACTTCAGCCCCGGTAATTAGTTTTAAACTTTTCTTATAATATCATACTAATTTAGGGATTGTTTGGTAACGATTAAGAGAGGTTACTAAACGTTTGCAGAAAACATAATTGGAAGAGGCGGTTACGCAGAGGTTTACCAAGGGATTTTACCAGAAGGGAAGCTAATCGCTGTGAAACGTCTCACCAAAGGCACACAAGATGAGCAGACAACTGAGTTTTTGTCGGAACTAGGGATCATAGCTCATGTTGATCATCCTAACACGGCCAAGTTCATCGGTTGTTGCATCGACGGTGGAATGCATCTTGTTTTCTGGCTATCTCCTCTTGGAAGCCTAGGCTCTCTCCTCCGTGGTATATATGAGTTTGAGAAGGCCATAAATATTTTTTTGGTTGTTTTTATTCTTTTTTTCTAAATCGGCTATTAGGAACCATACAACTTATATATAATAGTTTTAAAAAAATGCAGGATAAGATGAATGTTTCATCTGGTTGTGCCTAGAATCAGCCATAAACAAATATTGTGCTAACTATTCTGTTAAATCTTTGCAGGACCTTCAAAAGATAAGCTGACTTGGAGCAGACGTTACAAGGTAGCGTTAGGAACAGCAGATGGACTAATGTATCTACATGAGGGTTGCCAAAGACGTATCATTCATCGAGACATCAAAGCTGATAACATTCTCCTCACCGAAGATTTTCAACCGCAGATTTGTGATTTTGGATTAGCCAAATGGCTTCCTAAGCAATTGACGCACCACAACGTATCCAAATTTGAAGGAACATTTGGGTAACGTTTTGTATATTAATGTTATAGGAATGCTTGAAAAAAGGATTATGTTTTTTTTATGGTTTAGTTGAGAGTGTATGATAACGTTCTGATTAGGTACTTTGCGCCGGAATATTTCATGCACGGAATTGTCGATGAGAAGACCGATGTTTTCGCCTTTGGAGTTCTTCTCTTGGTGCTTATAACCGGCCATCCTGCTCTTGACGAGTCTCAGCAGAGCCTTGTCTTGTGGGTGAGTATACAACTGGTTTGACATTTGAGGCTTAACAAAACCGGTTTCATAGTCAATTGGACTTTTCCTTATACATGTTTTTTGGTACACAATTAATGTCATTTTATGGCCACAGGCCAAGCCGTTACTAGATAAGAAAAAGATAACGCAATTGGTGGATCCGTCGCTTGGAGAAGCGTATAATCTAGAAGAGCTTAGCCGGTTAACTTCCACGGCTTCTCTATGCATCGAGCAGTCTTCTCTTCTACGACCCCGGATGAGACAGGTACAAGAGTATTATTCCATCCGGTTTTGTTCCGGTCCATACATGTAATGTTATTCAGTTTCCGCTCGAAATCTTTTCTAATTCTTAAGTTTCTTTATACTTTAAATTTGTTTTTCAATGCCTTTAAATATTTTCTGGTTCTTAAGTCCGAACTTGACGTTTTTTGTGATCCTCGTTTGATCGGTTATACTATTTTTTCAATGTATTCAGGTTGTGGAATTATTACTAGGTCAAGAAGGTGGTGATATGACTATAAGAGAAGACAAGAGAAAGATGATGCAGCGAACGTATTCCGAAGAATTATTAGATACTATAGAGTATCACTCAACTAAGTACTTGAGAGATCTTGATCACATTCGAGAGGTTGCTTTAGCTTCTTGAAATCAAACAAAGCGTGTTGTGTGAAAAATCTATTCTGGTTTATTTCTTTGGAGAATGTAAATATGAAATTCAAGTCTAGATATAGTAACCGTTTCACTCATTTTAAATTCGATTTTATACTATTAAACAATTTTCACAGGAAAATTACAAAAAAAAAAATTAAACACAATTCTATATATATATATGACTATGATAATTTATGTATAGACTTATTTGTATCAACCGCATTATCAAGATTCACATGTAATGGTTCCATTTTACACAATTTTTCAAGAGTTTGATTAAAAAATTCAAATAATTTATATAATTAAGAGTAAATCGATTTTTTAGGATTTAAATCATAAACTTTATATGGCATTGAAACATTAATCAAAGCTACTTGATCAAAGGAATATTATTATTTGGGTCTAGTGAAAAAAAAATCGAACCGGATAAGAAATAGTATGACTAAACCGAAAAGACTCATAAACTTGAGTGGTAGATTAAACTTAAAATCACGTGACAGCCACTTACAATTTTACAGATTTACGACAATACCCCCGTAACTGACAGATAAGATATCCTACCCTTAAATTCTGGGACCCCAACTTTTGAATTTTCAAATTTACCCCCCAAAAAAACAAAGATTGGTCTCTTTATCTTCCCAATCTCCCTCTATATCTGCAAACACTCGCTAAAACCCTCATCGAAATCCCCACCAAACACACACAAAAACCCTACTCCTCCGCCGCCACTTTCCGCATCCTTTCGAGAAACCCCCAAAAAACAATGGCCAAGAAGAAATCAACGCGTAAGAGTAACGCCACCGTCACCGAGAATCCACAAAGCCACGACGAGAACGCCACGAAACTCAGCCGGCAGTCTTCCATGGAAGAAGACCACGACCACGACGACTCATCTTCTTCGGAGGAGAGAGTCCAGAACCTGAAGTCTCTCAACGCGATGCTCCTCAAACAGACCGTGGAGAAGAGGCAGCAGATCGATTCCCTCGCCCATGCCAAGAGCGAGCTGGAGACCGAGCTGGCTCGGTACGGATCCGAGAGAGGCGAGCTGCGGAGCGAGATGGATAAGGTTAGTGACGAGAATCTGGGGTTGAGGATGGAGATGGGGTTGGTTATGGATTTCGTCGGGTGTCGGTTTAGGGAGATGGGGGTTGGAGTGAGGGAGAGGGATGATGAGGTGAAGAGGTTGAAGGAGAGAGTGGTTGTGCTGGTGGAGAAAGAAGGGAGTTTGGAGGTGGTGATTGAGGGGTTGAGGTGTGAGAACGAGAAGCTGGTGGAGGAGAAGAAGGAGGAGATTGAGGGGTTGAAGAGAGAAATGAATGAGATGGAGATTGTAAAGAGTGATCAGAGAGGGGAGATTGATGAGTTGGAGAGGAAGTTAGGGAAGGTGGATGATACTGTGGAGAGTTTGAGGAAGGAAGAGAAGGTTTTGAGGGATGTGGTTATTGAGTTGGAGAGGAATCTTGATGAGTGTATTGAGAAAGAGAGGGGAATGATGGTGCAGATTGATGTGATAGGGAGAGAGAAGATTGTCAAGGAGTCTGAGCTTGAGAGGTTGATGGATGAGAAGAGTTCAGTTGAGAAACATATGGAGATGGTCAATGTGAAGTGCTCGGATAAGGAGAAGTTGATTGATCAGTTGTCTCGGGAGAAGAATGAGCTTGAGGAGCGTGTTTTTAGCGGGGAGGAAAAGCGTGTTGAGTTGAATCGAAAGGTTGATGAGCTAGAGCATGCTGTTGCTGCGTTACAAAAGGATTGTGATGATCGAACTGAGACCAGTGAGAAGCTGAGCTGTAAAGTTGGAGAGCTGAGGGATGCGCTTGAGAAGGTTGAGCTCGAGAGGGAAAAAGCTGGTAAGGCACTTGATGAGGAGAAGAGACATGGAGAGGATCTCAAGGCAGATGTTTCGAAATCAGAGAAGATGATTGAGACAACACTAGAGGAGCTTGAGAAGCTTAAGACTGAGCGCGAGAGCTTATCTGCAGCAAAGATTGATTTGGAGAAACAATCCAAATCATTGAAAAGTGAAAAGGCTATCCTGGAAAAGGAGCTTCTAGAGCGCACAAAAGCCATCGATGCTCTGAAAAAGGAAGTTGAGTCCGCTGTGTCACAATCAGATAGCGAGCAGCAGGAGCAAGAAAATGGAACAGGATCCTATGCCGTGGAGCTAGAATCAATAGGGAAAGCGTTCAAAAACAAAGAGAACATAATCGAGGAGATGAAGAAAGAAGCCGAGTCAATGAAGCAATCAACCGAGGAGGCGCACAAGAAGAAGAGCTTCTGGACAGTGGTTTCCTCAGTGACAACGATTTTTGCTGCTGCATCCTTTGCCTATGCCTCTAGGACTCGTTAAAGCACCTCAACGTGGTTTCCCTTGATTAGCATCTTATTCGAGCTGTTTACTTCATCATGCCTTGCAAAATAATGTTGTTTAGTTCTGAGCAACTCTAATATGAAATATAATCTTTCTCCTGAGCTCTATATATATGTGCATTCTTTTTATATTTTCTTTAGACATGTGACTGAAAGCAAGCAAAGGTTGGGACTTTGATGTTTCAGAAGCTGGTCTTGAACATATGTCATTTGTTTGTGCTTGGTGTGGAAGGAGTATGCAAACACTAAGGGGTCAATTCCATTATATGATCTGATTTAAGCTGGACTGCACTTCTTTGTCTTTTCTAACAAACTAACTTCATCATTGTACCAAGATTCCTCACATGTCCAAAACATATGCCTTTTTGGCTTTTTGAAACACAGAATACAAAAGATCTTAGTCCTTTGTTTTGTCGTTGTGATAATGTTAAAATCAATGTTAAATGCAAGTGCAATCCTTATTTTGCAAATACAATACAAAGATACCTAATACTACATATACATTCTTGAAGTATATATATCATCATCACTCCAATGCTATTAGTTATAAGTAAAGGCTAACAACTACAAGCCAAACATTATAAAGAACAAAAGATAGTACCACTACTACTACTTTGTTAACGCACTTTCGCCGTTCTTCTACTGGCTTTAGGCTTTCACAGTCCAGCGTTTAAAGCAAAACACCACACAAACTAAACCGAGAGAATCCACAGGCAAATACATTCACCTGTTTGTTAGTCCAAAGAGTTCTTGGCTCTGCTTAAAAAAACAACCACTAACCTCCTAAACTTTCGGCGTTTACAAACGCAGCAATCTCATCCATAACACTATGGAAGTGACTGTTATTAGGCAACAGGTAGAAACCAATAGTAGCTTTCTCCAAATGCACGAGCTTAATCTCTTGACCCGCTTTTCTGAGTCCTTCCGCGTAAGCCAGCTGCCAATCTTGAATCAAATCCAAACCCGCAACGACCACAAGACTCTTCGGAAACCTCACCCCTCGCAAGCTTTTCGCTCTAACGCTAAACGGGTTACAAGCAGGATGCTCCCTATCTTCCCCTTCAGGTAAAAACGCTTTCCAGTACCAATCACGGTCTCTAACCGTCACAAAGTACTTCCCATCCAAACGCTTCTCAGACTCAGTCCTCTCCTCCCCACCAAACATGGGGTTAAGCAAAACGTTTCCAAGAACATCAATCCCCGCTTCACCTGCCTTTAACGCCACGTTGTGCACTATGTTCCCTCCCGAGCTATCTCCCACCAAGAAGATACGAACCTTGGAGTCTCTCTTGGACCTGAGCCACGTCCTCGAGTTGACCCAGTTAAGAGCACTCCAGCCATCATCGTAAGCACAAGGGTAAGGGTTCTCAGGCGCACGCCGGTAATTCACAGAGACAACAACACAGCTGCATGCACCAACAAGTCTCCGGCAGAGAGTGTCGTAAATCTTGCTGTTTGCGGAGGAGTGAGCGAAGCTACCTCCATGGAAGAACAGTATCACAGGGACAACCTCGCCAGTAACCGGCTTCTCGAGATCTAACACGCTAGGAGGTCCTCCTCCCTCTTGGTCTGCGTAAGCTGGTCTGTAGACTCTGCTTAGGAGACTGGTTGTTCGATCCATCACCACGTCGAATGAGAAGACTCCGTCTTCAGGGTTGGCGTTTGCGGTGACTTTACGGTCAAGATACTCGGCTAAGTGTCGGTTGAATGTACCGTCTGATCGACGCAGGAGGTTGTAGGATAGTTTGAATGTGGAGATTAGAACCCATGTGTTGAGAGGAACCACTGTCTGCAAATCAAAAAACAGAACTGTTCACAAACTTACACACAATCTTTGATTCAAGATTCAAAACAAAGAAGCAAGTGAAGCCAAGAACACAGAGAGAGAGACAATCAAACAAAACGACACGTTTCATCACCTTAACCGAGTTAAAGTCAGAAGCTTTTTGAATTTCTTTATTTATTTAAAAGATTGATGTAATTCAATCCAATCAAACACGATAAAAAGTAATCTAAATAAGCTCAGACAGAAGAACAGAACCGTAAGAACATCAAGAACCTAACTAGACCGGAAATAGAAAGAGACCCTTGTGATTTTTTTTCACTCAATTTAGAAACTTTATAAACCAAAATTAAAAGCCAAATACAACAAAACTTACCTTGCTATCAATAAGATTAACTTCATCGCTCGCAGCCATTGAAGAAGAATCTCCTTTTGTTAGAACAACACAGAGAGACACGAGAAGCTCTCAGATCGAAAGGACGAGACTTTTGAAGTCGAGAAGCGAAAACTCGTGGCTTGATTTGTGAAAGTTAAAAACTTCAGATCAAATGGGTTTAGTAAGCTGAAAAGAACTAAGCATAAAAGGCTTGAAAGGAAAAGATTTATAATGCGCCAAGAGGTGGAGGATAAGAAATATCTGCGTATTTTAGCATGGGTACGGTCACGTGGTGTAGCGTGCGCGCTTAAGTCGAACGCGTCCATGTAGAGTAGGGAGTGTGAGGACTGTTGGGTGGGCCTCAGAGAAATAATTAAAAATATAGCCTCAGGCCCTCTTAGCTTTATTTCTTTTTAAAGTCTTTTAATTTAGATTTCTTTTCCTAAAATTGATATTTTTTTTTCAAGTGTCACAAACACAAAAGAGAGAACATTTCTTAATTAATATTTCTTTTTAAGTGTCACAAACACAAAAGAGTGAGAATATTTCTAGACAAATCTGTGAAAAGCAGACTTTTATATATAAAAATTGTAGTATATTCTTCATTCATTTCATATAATAGCATCAATACTATAGCATCATCAATATCTTGGGCTTATTATATTCGTTTGGAAAAATAGAATTAGAAAAAAATGTTCCACAACATCTTTACGTCTGGATACCACTTAATGATTAGTTAATTAAGACAGCTGGGTATACTGGCAAATCATGTAATTAATATATTCATGGAATTAACTTTTTATATGGATTTATATTATGTCATTGTCGATAGCTCTTATTACTAAATAACGACAAAAGGAAAATTAGCAAAATAATTCTTGCCGACTAACCAGCCACTTTAGCTTCGTATGCATGTCGACAGCAACTGCCGGAAACCATACGACTATTTTTAATAACTCACATCTTATATGGATACTTTGCTAAGTACGCTAATCAATAATCTATAGACTATCCGTACCCTCTCCTTAGTAATCATGCATACTCATTTTAACAGTATGTTAATCAGCAACCAAAATGAACGAACGAACGAAGCCGACATATCTGCTCTCCGACGTATTTAGTTTGATTCTTTCTTTTGTCACTATCTATATTCCAAATATATATATATCTCTATGTAAGCTTCAAAGGTCGCCCACTTTTGACGTGCAAACATCAGCAGATAGAGAGCAGACAGCAGAGAACTTCTGCAGACAATTAGAAAACATTTGGTTTACATTTTTCAATTCAATTTCAACTAACAACAATTTTTTTTGCTAGTACAGGAACTTACATATCATGTCTCGTTGTTGCATATTACTATAAAATTGCTATCTGAATTCTATCACATTTCAATTTCTTAAGATGTATGTATTAACGTATATGACAATGTAAAAAAAAAAGAAGGAAAATAGTTAGGATCTAACGAAGTTCCGAATTAGATATAGGTAACAAAAAGCTAGGAAGTGACGTGTTTCTTGTAAATTACTAATGGTTTATAGCAAAACTATGAATGTCTTTTGGATGCATTAGAGTTTGGCGGTCAACATCTTATGGACAACAGCTTGTTTCCTACTTTTATATTTATTATTCTCTCAATTTTAAAAATGTTTTAAAAATGTTTTTTTTCTTTATTGTGTTTGTCGTATTATTAGGGTTTCAATTTCATCACCTCACCTGTCCCTTTCTTCTTTATTATTCTTTGTCACTTCCTCTAGCCTTTTATCTCTTTCCCATCGTTCTTCCCCCCCTCAAATTTGTTTTATTCATTTATCACTACATCTTATTTAATAATTAACTTTTGTTTTTATAGATGAAGTACATAGCAAAGTAGATGGATCATGGATGCAGCACTTATTAATTACGACGACTATCTATGTATCATTATCATCGTTCATGGGCCTTGTCTTGTATTCTCTCGGATGTCGTAGTGCATAGAGTTGCTTCTGCGGTTCTCTCTGTTCATCAGCACGTTTTTGTTACATGGTAAACATAGACTAGTCCACAAGATCAAATAATTAGTCCTCAAAAACAAGAGTCACATCTTGAACTAATTATCATATGAACACAATCCCACGAGAATCAATTAGACAGAATTGGTCCACTATAATTCCTAGTATAAACTATGTAGTCATACCCTTTCACTTAATAATCTTTACCAAAACATTTATAAATAGCTATTTAGACCAAAAAACATCTACGAATAGTAAGAAACGAAACACTCAGAAAAGAGTGTTTACCAACTTCCTTTACATTATGAAGTTTCTCGTATTAATAATAACTATTGGGCCATCGAGAAAAAAGTAATACTTATTGGGCCTACTGGTTCTATCAGTAAAAGTCTATGGGCTTATTCATCTTCTACTTTAAGCCTTTTAAGCGTTTTTAAATGGTCCAAATCCTCTTGGTCAAACTGTGTCAAAGACAAGCTGTTGTAAGCTAATCCTACGGCTTCAAATAGTTTAATCTAACGGCTGTAAACAAATGCTTCCCAAAAATATGTAAGCCAAACTTTTCAGCTTCTCCCTCCGATTTGGGTAAATTTTCAAAAATTTTGAGTCCAACCGTAATGGAGCAGGATCCAGCGCCGGCGACGGAGCGAAATGAACATCGGATCAGTGAAAGGTATAACCTTTCTTCATGGGTTTTGTTCAATTTCTCTTTACATCCACTCTGCTTGTTACTTTATATGACTGCTTGGTTTCTGATGTAGTCTGTTTCTTTTGAACTGTGCTTAGGATTCATGGCTCTGATTTGATGGTAACGGAGGGTGGTTCTTCGGGGACACTTCAACTCTTAGATCAGATTCAGACAATAGCTTCACAGGTTCTTCAGTTTACACATAAGTGGAGAGAGATCCAGGAGGAGTATGCTACCTTGCAAAATTTGCTTAAGAAACGAGCCATGGAACTAGATCTGAAGGAGAGGTCTGTGATGGAACGCATTGTGGAAGTGGAGAAGAAAGAAGAGTGGTTAAATGATGTTGAAGAGAGGGAGATGAAACTTAGCTTACTCGATGAAGCCATTAAAGAGAAAGGGATTGAACTGGAGAAGAAACAGGAGAGCTTTGATGCAGAACAGATGGTAAAAGCTGAGGAGATGGAACTGAAGAGAAAAGAGAAGTTGGCTGAAGTGGAGAAGAAAGAGAAGCTCTTTGAAGTGGAACTGAAAGCAAAAACTGAGGAGATGAAGGTTAAGGAAAAGCAACTTGAAGAAAGGGAGAGAGAGCTTGAGTTGAAGCAGAGAGAGTTAGAACATGTCATGGCTGAGCTTGAAGAGAAGGGAAGAGAGGTTGAGAGGATATCAAAGTGTAACGATAACGAGTTACGTGCGTTTGACTTGAAGCAAAAGGAATCTCTTAAGCAGCTTGAAGCGAGGGAGAAGAAGCTTAGCTTACTTGATGAAGCAATCAAAGAGAAGGCGAATGGACTAGAGAAGAAAGAGGAGATCTTTGTAGCTGAACAGAAAGCAAAAGCTGAGGAAACTGAATTGAAGTTCAGAGAGAAGTTGGCTGAAGTGGAGAAAAAAGAGATGATTTTTGAAGTGAAACTGAAAGCAAAAGCTGAGGAGATGGATGCTAAGGAAAAGAAGCTTGAGGAAAGAGAGAAAGAGCTTGACTTGAGGCAGAGAGAATTAGAAGAAGGAATGGACAAGCTTAAAGAGAGGGAGAAGGAAACAAACTCGGCTTGTTTAGTTTCAGCTTCTGCATCTTCTCCACAACAAAGAGACAGAGCGTATGAAGAAGAGGCTGAAGAGGAACCTGAGATTCCTGATTCAGAGTTTCACGACTTCAAAAAGACAATAAGCTCTTTCGTGGTTGGCAAAACATGGGCTCTTTATGATACTCAAGATGAAATGCCTCGGTTGTACGCTAAGATCAAGAGAGTTAACAAGTCCCAGTTGAGTCTTAACGTGACATGGCTTGATCCTAAAGATGATGAATCAGTTCCGGTAGCTTGTGGGAGGTTCACATACGGGAGAACAGGAACTGTGAGCTACTTGACGTTTTCTCATGAGGTAAAACCAGTCATACATGGCAGGAACATCTCTGTGAACCCAAAAGAAGGTGAAACGTGGGCTGTTTTCAGAGACTGGAGCCCAAGCTGGGAGAATAACCCAGGACAGCACAAGACTCCTTACAAATACGACTTGGTGGAAGTCGTGAAAGTCTACGAGGGTCATCGAGGCGTTGGAGTGACCTACCTAGGGAAGGTGGAAGGCTTTGTATCGGTCTTCAAACACGCTGTGCAGCATGGAGAGATTAAAAGGGTGATCGAACCAAAGGAAATGCAAAGATTCTCTCACAGAGTTCCATCTGTTAGACTTAATGGAGAAGAGAAAGAGGGAGTTCCTGCTGGTTCTTTTGAGCTAGACCCTGCTGCTGTCCCGAGGTACATACTCCTTGGGGAAAAGGAACCTGATGTGGTTCAAGTTAGCTCTTTAGAAAATGTCCCTCTTATTATCTTAGATTGAGGTTAGGGTTTTAATGAGCCTGATGTTGGTTCTTGTAATAAGTAGAAGTAGGTATGATTGTGAGAAGATGGCTTTTGTTGCAGGAAATGAAACTAAGATCCTTTTGAGTCTGGTGCTTGCTATTGTAATAAGTAGAAGTAGCTTGATGGGTTTTGTTGCAGGAATGAAACTGAGATCACTTTTGAACTTGCCTTTCTCTCAGGGAATGTATATCTCACTCTGCGTCAAAGTAGTGGCAAACAAAACAAGTAGTAACAACTCTTAAAAATAAGAAAATAGTTAGTATGCTTTTTGTTACAGATAAATGAATATAGCATCATTTGTTACATCATTAGGCTAATTATATGAACAGTCCATGCATCTCTCTGACCATAGACATTAAAGAAGTAGTAATCTGATAAAGCATTCTTTGTACTTCACAGTTTTTGCGGACGTTCTCTCCACAGATTAAAGTACTAGTAGAGACATCTTTGCACTCCACAGCTTTTTGCAGAGATGATGATCTACTTTTGTCCCCACAAAAACAATCTCTAATATTGAATCAAACTCTTAACTCAAACTCTTATTAAATAACTCAAAACTAAAGTTCTCACAAACTCATAAGTTGTACCACATCATGACACCTCCTTATATATCAAATATAATTTCCTAAACTGGAACACATAGTTAGTAACTTCCTAATCACACCTATCTTTCCTATTCCATAATTCGGTAGGAAAGTGGTAGCTTGATCCCCAAGCTACTTCAAATTTAAACCAACATCTAAAACCTCTATGTTCCACAATACTCGGAAAACGAAGAGCAATGTCTTGTGTTAAACAACGTAGTTTTCGAGTGAATATCTATTGGGCCTAATGGGAACAAACAAATTTAACTGGGCCTTACTGTTCTTTCATTAAACGTTAATGGGCCTATTATATCCTTAACGAAACCATCGAGTTTAGTGATGTATCTCTCTCTCTATAGTCTATACTTTCCTTAGAGTTGCAGTGATCATCAAAATACAAACTTCTCACACACAAATCGAATCGGTAAGCTTTCAACAAACCAACAAACAAACAAACACACACACATTGAATGTTCTTCCGTTTACTTTGGATTCACTCTCACACAACAGCAACAAAATATATGATATCTCCTTTCACTAGTTGCTGACTTGTAGTAACATCTCACCTAATCTCAAAGATCTAAACTTTGAATCTCTTTTCTCCTTCTCTTCCAATGTTCTTCTTCTTCTGATCTCCCAAAAAAACAAAAGAAATGGTGGAACCACTTCCCATAACTCGGAGGCGATTCCTCTCATCCCACAGATCTCTCGTCACCGTCTTCTGGATCGCAGCTCTCCTTTCCTTCTTCATCTGGCAATCCCGCGGCAGAGGAGCCTCTCTCACTCTCGGCGGCCCTGGTGGCCTCTCCTCTGTTTTCTGGTGGACGGCGACGACGACACTCACAACCACAACCTCCGGCGGAGAATTCCCTCGGCTCAGACCCGTTGCTTTCAATCTGACGGACTTCGGCGCGGTGGGAGATGGTGTCACCGTCAACACCGAGGCGTTCGAGAGAGCTGTCTATGCGATCTCGAAGCTTTCGAAGAAAGGAGGTGGGCAGCTTAATGTGCCTCCTGGTAAGTGGCTCACCGCTCCGTTTAATCTCACTAGCTATATGACGCTCTTCCTCGCTGAAGACGCTGAGATCCTCGCTGTACAGGTTTGTTGTTTGATTCGTTTCTTCACTGTTGAATTGGTATTATAGATTTAGATTCAAAGTAGTATACTTTGAGGGGTTTTCTATATACTTGTATTATATCAAGAGTCAACACTCTGTTTTTTCTATATACATGTTTGTGTTAGACCCTGAAAGTTTTTGTTTTTTTTGAGTTGATGTTGAATTGGTCTTATAGATTTAGATGCAAAGTAGCATACTTTGAGGTGTTTCATCAACATTGTGGTTTTTATGTTAACGTGTTCCTAGGATGAGAAGTTATGGCCTCTGCTTCCTCCTTTACCTTCATACGGCTATGGAAGAGAGCACTATGGACCTCGTTATGGAAGTTTCATTCATGGACAGAATCTCAAAGATGTAGTCGTCACTGGTTAGTCACTTTGATCTGTAAACTGAGCGTCAAATGTTGATTCAATCATTGTTCAGGAATGTTTTTAAGCTTTTTAGGCAGCAGCAACTGAATTCTCTTAGGGTCTTTGTCATGTTATGGTGATCTAGAAATAAAACCACAGCTCTACTGTTTAAGCTCAACCTTATCGTTTTGGTGTTTGTTGAATACTAACTTATCAACCTCAATACTACTCTTTAAGCTCTCGTTTGATTGAGTTGAGGCACTTCCAAGCGAAAGTGAGGCTTACCAGTGATATCTCTGTTAGCTGGTTGAAGCTTGTTTTGTCTTTCTCTTTGCTGGACAAGAGCTTTAGTTGTAATCTAAGTTCCTCCGTTAGATAGTGAAAAATCCTTTCTGGTCACGCATATTGATCCAGCTTATATGGTTAATAGCCTTTTTCTGTCTCTGCCAAACCTTGGCGTTTATAACTATAATCTATTATGATGGAAAACAGGAAATAACGGAAGCATCAACGGGCAAGGAGTTTATTGGTGGAAGAAGTATCGCTCAAAACTACTAAACCACACGAGAGGACCACTGGTGCAGATCATGTGGTCAAGTGACGTTGTTTTCGCCAATATCACTTTGCGTGATTCTCCATTCTGGACACTTCACCCATATGACTGCAAAAACGTCACAATCACAAATATGACCATTCTGGCACCAGTGTTCGAAGCTCCAAACACTGATGGCATTGATCCTGGTAAGCATCTTTCACTTCACATCTTCATAGTCCATACTAGGCGATGCAACTCAGCTCAGGATATGGACTTGGTTGGCTTTGATGGTGGCTAATATCTCTTATTCTTGTGCATCAGATTCATGCGAGGACATGTTAATCGAGAACTCTTACATTAGCGTTGGGGACGATGGGATTGCAATAAAGAGCGGTTGGGACCAGTATGGAACTAACTATGGACGTCCTTCAAAGAACATACTCATCCGCAACCTCATCATCCGCTCCATGGTTAGGTAAAAGAAAGATAGCTTCTCCCTCATTAATCTTGATCTAATAATCATCTTGGTACCTAAAAGCCTCTGTTCAAAAACAGTGCTGGTATATCAATAGGAAGCGAGATGTCTGGTGGCGTCTCAAACATCACAGTCGAAAACATTCTGATATGGAGCTCACGGCGTGGAGTTAGGATCAAAACCGCACCAGGAAGAGGCGGCTACGTCCGTGATATAACATTCCGGAACGTCACTTTGGATGAGCTGAGAGTTGGCATTGTGATCAAAACCGACTACAACGAGCATCCGGACGGTGGATTCAACCCTCAAGCCTTCCCGGTGCTGGAGAACATAAACTACACGGGGATATACGGTCAGGGAGTGCGTGTACCGGTGCGTATGCAGGGAAGCAAAGAGATTCCGGTTAAGAACGTAACGTTCAGGGACATGTCGGTGGGGATAACGTACAAGAAAAAGCACATATTCCAGTGTGCGTATGTGCAGGGGCGTGTGATAGGCACCATCTTCCCGGCTCCTTGTGAGAATCTTGATCGGTATGATGAGCAGGAACAGTTGGTGAAGCATTCTGATTCACAGAATGCAACGGATATAGATTATGAGATCTGAGCCTCTGGTTTGAGTTTGGTCTTTTATTTTGCTGAGGCTTAGTTTATTTTTATAGAAAATGGAACTGTGATGATGATCTTTTGGACAAAGTCTTTGGCTACTGAATGTTAATATCTTTTACCAGGTGGAATTTTTGTTTTTTTGGTGGAATGTTGTTATTGAGATTTATGTTGTTAAGGATTCATATCCGTCTTTGAACTCGTGATCACACACCAGAGGAAACGCAACGAGAGTTATAGTCACACGCTTGATCACTCTCTCCGTGAGGTAGAAACGGAAAGACAAAAGCAAAGTTTGGTCTTTCATTTGTGAGTCAAAGTGTTCTTGGTTCTTGTAGTATCAATGTAATGGTGAAATGAATGGCTTCTTGTTGCAGAACATGGAACTTTGATATGTTTGGACATGTCATAACTTCCCCACTAGAAACAGAGCAGAAGAAGATGATAAGATCTCATCAGAAGCCCTACACTCTGATGAAACCAATCTAAGCTACACAAGAATGACCAATCTCATCAGATGAGTAATGAATGGCCAAAACAGAGAAAGCTCAAGTCTTTCATATTCTAAAAACAGAGCAATAGTATGAAAGTTCTAACTTCACAACTAGAATCAGAGCAGAACATGATAAGATCTCATCAAAAGCCCTACACTCTGTTGAAACTAATCTTACACAAGAATGACCAATCTCATCAGATGAGTAATGAATGACCAAAACAGAGAAAGCTCAAGTCTTTCATATTCTAAAAAACAGAGCATTTGTATGAAAGATCATAACTTCACCACAAGAAACAGAGCAGACGAACATAATAAGATCTCATCAAAAGCACTACACTTTGGTGAAAACACATCAAATCTAATATTGTAATAAGTAACACTAAATCATGGATTCAAAGCTGAAAGACTCAACTTTCACAGGAGAGAAACGAACGCCATTGACGAAGAGAGAGAGAGAGAGAGAGAGAGAGAGAGAGAGAGCAGTGGAATATGAGTGACTGGTGATTAGAGACACATACCAAAAAAATAGTATAAATTAATCTTTGATTAAGATTGTAATTACTGAACTAGAAAGCTGTCCTATCATGACGAAATCCTGAATTTAACTGTAAAGTGCTCTTTTTTATTTGCTAAAAATTAGTATATTTGTAAGAATCTTTTCTCATAAATGAATGGATTTTATATCACACCTAATTTACATAATTTTGTGGATTAATTACCTGTCTTTTTATTTTATTTTATTTTATTTTATTTTATCCTGTCGTGTTGTATAACTGATTACCGGTGTATGGTTTTAAATTTAAACCAGTAGTAGTAGTAACTAACTAAGTCATCCAACCAATAGGAAAAATAATAATAACGATATATAAAAAAAGGATTTAATTATATAATCTTATCCTTAATTCATTGGGCTGATTTTTACCAAGTCGAAGCCTTTGAAAGAGTTTGTGTTCCTTTTTTCAATTTAAAAAAAAAAAAAAACTTTTTTCTTTGTTCTTCATCCGATTCTCCTCCAAACGCCATCTCACGGCCTTGAGAAAAAGGCTGCTGCTCTCTTGACTCTTCTTATAAGGTTTCTCATGTTTCCAAATTCGTGCAATCCTCCTATTCGATTTTCTATTAGATCATCAATCTGATTCCCAAATCTCGCGCGAAAGATCGATTCTAGGGTTTTCTCTTCTCTGTATTGAATCGTTGTTAAATCATCATCGATTGCAATCGGAAGTTCAGATAAAAGGTATCCAGATTGCTTCGTTTATCGATAGAAAGGTGTGAAATTTAAAGTATGGATCAGAAGTTGGGAGTCGTAAAGTGATGATTTTTGTAATCTCTCTCTCTCGTAATTGGTTTTGTTAGCGTTTTTGATCTTAATCATTACAATTTAGCTGATTATCGATTTTGCAGAAGCTTATTATATCGTTTCTTAAATGGATCTCTCGTAGTTTTTGTTTTTTTGGTTCCTTCACGTTTGTAGACTAATCACTGTACTAGCACTAGTCTTGTTTTGAAGAGGATGTTGTTTTAGTTACTTATGTTTTGGTTTTGTATCCTTTCAGGAGATGCACCGGGTTGCAAGTTCCGGGAGTAATGGCGGTTCTGTCCGCGCTCGCAAAGAGAAGAAGCTTACCTATGTCTTAAACGATGCCAACGACACTCAGGTCAGATTCTTATTCATGCTTATGTTACCTTTTCTTTGATCTCTCTTTTTCTATTTTTATTTAACTAGACATGTCTTACAATAGTTTGAAGTTATAGTTTATCTTCTTCTCAACTCAAGCTTGTGTTTACTTATGTAATTCTGCAGCACTGTGCTGGCATAAATTGTTTGGATGTGTTGAAGTCGTCTGTTTCCGGTGATCAAAGTTTCCTCTTCACTGGAAGTCGTGATGGTACACTCAAGAGGTGGGCGTTTGATGAGGATGCGCCCTTTTGCTCTGCTACATTCGAGTCTCACGTTGATTGGGTATGGAGTTTTTTTTCCTGACAACTCAAAATTTTAACTGTATAGGAATAATCATTTGTATTAGGATCCTGTGTTTTTACTTTTGATAATTTTAAACTCTCTTTTGTTGATTGGTCAGGTGAATGACGCTGCTTTGGCTGGTGATAGCACTCTTGTTTCTTGTTCTTCAGACACTACGGTCAAGGTTTGTGAATTTTTCACAGTTGCTAGAAGACTATATATTCTTCTTTTTGGCTCCATCATATAAGGCTCTAAATGCGACTTCATTTTTTCTGTCACACTCTAGACTTGGGACAGTTTATCAGATGGAGTTTGTACGAGGACTCTCCGTCAGCACTCTGACTATGTTACTTGTTTGGCAGTTGCCGCACAAAATGTAATTTGTCATTTTCCATACTTTTTTGTATGATATTTGAGCTTCTCATTACCACATTATGAATACGATCTTGATGTTGCAAATGTTAGAGCAATGTTGTTGCTTCTGGTGGCCTTGGCGGGGAGGTTTTTATATGGGATATTGAAGCTGCTTTATCACCAGTTACTAAAGCTAATGATTCAATGGAAGATAGTTCCTCGAATGGTGCAAATGGTATTGGTAACTCTCAGCCCGTTGCAAGTTTAAGAAACGTTGGTTCCAGCAACAATATCTCTGTGCAGTCATCACCATCCCATGGGTACGCACCAACAATTGCCAAAGGCCATAAGGAGTCCGTCTATGCTTTGGCGATGAATGATACAGGGACGACACTCGTCTCTGGTGGAACAGAGAAGGTATTCATACAATTTAGGCTTCTGAGAATATACTGGAGAACAAGACAGAGACAATATTTGGGTTTTTGTTTACTGCAGGTTTTACGTGTCTGGGACCCTAGAACTGGTTCAAAAAGTATGAAGCTGAGGGGGCATACGGATAATGTCAGGGTGCTGCTTCTGGACTCAACTGGCAGGTATGTTTTCCTGTTTTCTCTAATTGTTCACTAAGACAATGGTTTCTTTTGGCTCCTTTTGGTTCTCTTCTCTGTCTGATTAATTCTCCTTGTGTTTCTCACCTTGAGACTGCAGGTTTTGCTTGTCTGGATCCTCTGATTCTATGATAAGGTCTCTATCGTTTCTTAATTACTTCATAACCATGAGCCCTGTGGCTGCAGTTGTAGTATCATTTCAGTTCTTCTAACTGGTTCTACATTTCATTTTTAGACTTTGGGATCTAGGTCAGCAGCGATGTCTTCATACCTATGCGGTGCATACAGATTCTGTTTGGGCACTTGCATGCACTCCATCATTTACTCATGTTTATAGCGGTGGAAGAGACCAATCTGTGAGTTGACTGCAAACATGCCTCTTACTTTGGCTCCCTCCATAGTATAACTTCTTTTTCAATTCATTTGATGTGGTTTTGTTTCCGTCAGTTATACTTGACAGACTTGGCAACAAGGGAGAGCGTTTTGCTGTGCACCAAGGAACATCCGATTCAGCAATTAGCTTTGCAAGATGATAGTATATGGGTTGCAACAACAGACTCCTCTGTAGAGAGATGGCCCGCCGAAGTACAGAGTCCTCAAAAGGTCTTTCAACGAGGTGGCTCTTTCTTGGCTGGGAATTTGTCTTTTAATAGGGCGAGAGTGTCATTGGAAGGACTAAATCCGGTAAGAAAAATAATCTCTTCCTATAAATTATTCCGTTTAACCTTTTTTGAGTCAGTGTGTCTGATTGTTGGCTTCTCTTGCAGCCCCCTACCTACAAGGAGCCGTCAATGACTATTCCAGGAAGCCACCCGATTGTTCAGCATGAGATTCTGAATAATAAAAGGCAAATTTTAACCAAGGTGAAATAAACTTCTCTTGAATGCTCTGGTAAGACCACTGCAGATAGACTTATGGCAAGGTCGATTATATCTGTGTTTTTTTTTTCTTTTGCAGGACGCAGCTGACTCAGTGAAGCTATGGAATATAACTAAGGGTGTTGTGGTAGAGGACTATGGGAAGGTCTCTTTGGAGCTTAGTTTCTTTTGAGTTTCTGATATTTTTGTATGTACACGCTGCTGTAATCTTGAATGTTTCCATGTTTGCAGGTATCGTTTGAAGAAAAGAAAGAAGAACTATTCGAAATGGTAACTCTCTTGATTTATTTTCAAAGCTTATGATTCTTTTTGTTAAGTGAGACTAGCAGATTTGTGTAGCTTCATGATATATTATTCATCTCTGCATTTTTCAGGTAAGCATTCCATCATGGTTTACTGTGGACACACGACTTGGATGCTTATCCGTACATCTTGAGACTCCACAATGCTTCTCTGCTGAGATGTATTCAGCAGACCTTAAAGTCTCCGGGCGACCCGAAGATGATAAGGTGAGATTAAATACTTGTAAAGATCTTTACCTGTGTTGAAGTTAACCGGGAGCTGTTATCTTACTGTTACATATCGTTAACGTATCTTTGCATGCAAGTACATTTGAATCTGTTTTTCAACTTAGACTCTTATAGGTCTAGGCTAATCAAACTAAACCTAGATTTTTTTGGATTGTGTAATTTGTAGATTAATCTAGCCCGTGAAACACTGAAAGGCCTGATGGGTCATTGGCTGGCAAAGAAGAAGCACAAACCCAAACCCCAAGCTTCTGCCTCTGGAGATATTCTATCCGTAAAAGATACCAAAAAGAATCTGACTGCATCCAAAAGCGAAGACAGCAGTGCTGCGAATGATCCGGTGTATCCTCCATTTGAGTTTCCATCCGTCTCCCCTCCGTCCATCATTACTGAGGGCTCTCAAGGAGGTCCTTGGAGGAAGAAGATAACTGAGTTTACCGGAACTGAAGATGACAAGGACTTCCCCTTGTGGAGCCTAGATGCCGTCTTGAACAATCGCCTTCCACCTAGAGAAAATACAAAGTACATGACACCACCATGTTCTCTGATAAAAAAAATAGTTTGGACTTTTGGCATTTTACTCACGAATGTTTTTAAATTTTTTTATAAATAGATAACGCACATCTTCCTGCTTTAGTATCTTACATTGGGAGCTCTTTAAATTTTTCAGATTAAGCTTCTTCCTGCATCCATGCGAAGGCTCGAATGTGCAGGTGGTCACACTAGGGAAACTTAGTGCACCCCGTATCTTAAGAGTTCACAAGGTGCAGTTCTCCGTAAATTAAACCTACAAAGTTATGCTTGCACTTTCTGTTATTCAATTGGCTTCTCTTTTTTGCAACATGTCTATGTAGGTTACTAATTACGTTGTGGAAAAGATGGTTCTTGACAGTCCGTTGGATAGTTTAGCTATTGATGGAGCAAGTGTTTCAGGAGGACCACAGCCTCTGTTTGCAGGAAATGGACTGCTTCCGTCTGGATCAAAGCCTTGGCAGAAACTCAGACCTTCCATTGAGATCTTATGCAATAACCAGGTAAGTCATCCTTCAAGGAATCCCAACAATAACAATTTATGTTCCAACACAGAGAAAAAAAAAATGTTTTGGTTCACTGGTCTAGTTTCGTTTGCAGTTTGTGGCTTAACAAGGGTGTTTTTCTGTGATTATATCAGGTCTTAGCTCCAGAGATGAGTTTGGCAACTGTGCGGGTATATATATGGAAGAAACCTGAGGATCTAATCCTCAACTACAGGGTGGCTATAGCTAGATAACTTTTGAGGTAAATTTACTCGAAGAAAGGTGAAAAACTCATGAAAAATGCATTATGTCGAGATAAAATTTGTGGAACAGCTCTTCTCAGGCTCCATCTACGTGATGGTTTTGTTAACTTGGGAGATGATTTCATTTTAGGGTATTTTCGTAGAGAACTGACCTTTAAAAAGCCTTTGGTAGATTTTTCATGTGTCCTGATACTGAAGCCTTTGTAGATTTCACTTCTTTTTTTACATTTTGGAACGATGATAAGAACGTACTCTTATGGTTGAGAATGAATATCACCATGTTCTTTATTGCATTACAGATTTGTCTCCGGCAAGTTTCGAGTGTCGTCCAAATTGGAATCTGCTGGTTCATTTAAACGCATGGAAGTCTATAGCTTTTCAATGTTTGTTCATTCCGAAAGCATATAAATCTTGTCTTGGTTTTTAGTTTACTCAGCTTCATGCTGGAGAATAATTCTGCTCTTTGGAGTTTGGGACTCATGGGAAGTGAGGCGTCAATGCAGTGCTATCGATAAAAGGTCCAAGATCTTTAGATGAGATGGTGTCGAAAACTTTACTAATCTTTTGTACATTAGACTTGAGCTTTGGGAAAGAAGAAAACAAAACTTACTATGTTTTTAGTTGTTCCATAACAATAAAATAACCAATGCTCTGTATCTAAATTAAAATCCAACATTCGTAAGCTTCCATGGCTAAAACTGGACCAAAGTGAACTAATCTGAAGTTCAATCAAACCAAGTAGGACCGAATCTTAAAACAAAACCAACCAGGCACTCTGGTCTACTCTCTCAAGACAGAAGCTAAATATTATTCAGTTGAACAATAACTGCAACAGAATGTTCTGCGGCTTCTTTCATGTCATAAAGTCTTTAACTTTCTGTCGCGTCTTCATCAGCTTCCGCCGTCCCACGCTCTTTCTCACGCTCCTCTGCAATAAGAACATGAATGTTATAGTCCAATAATACTACTTATTACATTTCTAATGGAGTCCAATACAAATAAAAATTCTCAACACTAACAAGGTCGCTCTATTTTGCACTTAAATCATTTGGTATTCATCGCCTTCAACATATCACAATGCCAGCGAACTGAATGTTCTTAGTACTACTACACATGACTACATGAGCCATATTTACATAATATACTTTATAACCCGTGAACCATGCATGTTTACTTAAAGTAAGCTTTCCTGAACGAGATCAAGCATGTATAGAAGAAGTAGTCACTTACCCACGAGTTTATACATTGCCTTTTGGGTCCGCTTTTCAAGCTTGTCAAGCTTCTTCTGGACATCTCTTCTGAGGTCCCAGTTCGGTTTCTTTGGTGCAATGTTGACAAATGGGTCCTAATATTGATAAATTCCGGTGTAAGCTAAGCGTCACATGTAAAAACACGCACCGGTACCATAACAGAGGATTGGTAGTCTACTTAAATATAGAAAAGAAAAGCAATCCACACACCTCTTTCTTCTCCACTGCAGGTGGAAGTGAAACAATTGGATCTTCGAATTTGGGTAGCTCTGGTGGTGCAACTTTACTATCCTGAAGCTCCGTAGCTTGGGGAACATAATTTCTAAACTTCATGGCTGGACCACTGTCAAATCCAAGAGCATACATAAGCAGTAAGCACATGACAAAAACCCGCAATTAATCAAAGAACAATCAAGCAAATGAAACCAATCACTTAAAAGCAAATAACCGCAAGAATGCACTAGGGAAAGCTCCTAGTTTTGATTTAGCCAACACAGAACAAGAATAATATCATCAACCATAAGCTAGAAAAATCGTTCTTTCCCTAAATATCTTGATAAGTTATGTTTTCTTTTTCTTTGAATCATGACTAAAGAGCAAAGAACAGAGCATACTCACTGTTCCTCTACAGCAGCATCACCTTCTTCTCCATCTTCCTTGCTCTCGGACAGTTCCTTAGCTGTCCTTAAAGCTCTAAGCGCCTCCTTACGAGCAGCGGACTTCTGCTCTACCGATTCATCTTCACTACCCATTGATATCACTTCCTGCAAAAATAAGGTCATCCACTTAAACATCGAACACAATACAAACCACAGTGGCGCATCTTCCTCAAACATACATCACTAAACTTAATAGTAAACCCTAAATCGACACGAATCAGCTGCAATTTCTAGCGAAATCACAGGTAAAACCTATCGAATCCAGCTAAATCTGAGAAACCGAATAGCTCCCTACCGAGAAAACTAGGGAAAATCAGCGAGTGAAAAGCTGCGACGGTTACCTGGAAGCTCCGAGGTCTAGATTTTTCTTTTCCGGGAAAAGAATCTGAGTAACCACACAGAAAGCAATCGCAGCAAAGAAACTATAAAAGAGAAAGACTAAAATGGGCCAAGGTAATTAATTACATTGGGCCAAGCTAAATCAACATCTTGGGCCTAGCTTAATAATTAACTTTGCAGATTAGGGAATAGAATTCTAGCTTAATATTAAATTAAATAAAATTTGGGTTCTAAATCTTCTGACTATAAAAGAAAATCTGATAAAATCAAATATATATATGCTACAAAAACGTGTCTATACCTTCACCGAATAAAATGTTTCTTTAAAAAAAAAAAGGGATTCGTATCTTTTTTTCGTAATTAACTTATGCATTTTTCTACATTGACTATGATGTAGTATTATTATGCATATATTTATTTTGGGTATTGTCTGGCACAATTTTGATACAACTTACAAACCAACTACCTCTAAAATATATATGTAGCTATTATTTATTTAAAATAGATAAGAGAAAGAGGAAAATAGTTTATTCTAAAGGACAAGGAGTAATCACTAGTACCTTAGCTTTTGTTCCTTGTTTAGTTTACAATTGAGTCTTGATTAAGGAGCTTCTTTGATTGGAGAGATAAGGAGACTATAATTATATATGTTTACCCCAAAAAACTATAATTATAAATCATAATGATTTTTCTTCTTCCAATTCATACTTTAATATTAAAAAAGTCATGGTATTTTTCTAGTGACATAATATTCCAGCATTAGGTGGATGTATACCAAATATTGTTTTCTTAATCTTGTTTGACCAACTATATATTTATATATCAAACTACTTGTTTTTTCCATATACTTTTGATCATTGTCATCGAAACAAAACAATCCACTCCTGTAGCACCATTACATTAAAAAAACCGAAACAATCCAGAAATGCTTTTAAGACAGCAATGTTTTATAAGAAAATGTGTTTAAAAAAGAAATAAAAATTCAGAAATTTCAAAAGAAAACAACTTTAATTCTCTCTACATAAACTTTATGGTCTAAAGTTTTAAAAGAGAGGACAACTAAAAATATCAAATGGCGTCTCTGAGGTTTTAGGTTGGTGGGGGCTGAAGAGTAGTAACTTTGAGCCTTTGCTTTGACCTGTTGCGTCTTACCAAAAAAACAAATTACACATCATAAAAACAGCCAAACAGATCTTCGTGCGTTTCTATTTATTCGTTTTTCTTGTCTGATTCAAACCAAAACAAGAACAAAAATAAAAGAAGCAGTTCAACCAAATCACTTCTCCTTGAGGCTCTTACTCAAAGTTGGTCTCTTTCCTTCTTGTAGTGTGTGATTGTGTATGCCTTTTTCTAAAGCCCTGATTGTTTTTTTCTTTTTTGGGTGCTTTAAAGGTTTGATTTTTAAAACTTGTGGACTCTCATTTTTCCTTTTTTTCTTTCTTCTGTTTGGCTCTCTTTCTCTTGAGTTTTGAGTCAGCTTTGTATCTCTCTAAACAAGTTTTCAGATCTTTGACTTGTCTCCTGACATCATCCTGTCTTATATAAACCACGGTCTGAATCTCTGCAGCTGTTCAAAGTTTCAGATTTGACCATCTGGGTCGCCAATTTCTCTCCTCTCCGATCATAAAGTAAGTAACTTTCTCCAAAAACCATTTCTTATTTAGTCAAATCTGATTCTCTGGGGTTTGTAGTTGTAATCATCAGTTTCTTTCCTTATATAGCTAAAAGGATTTGACTTTGTGTTGCAGTTGAATCAATTTAATTTGGGGGGCAAAGAGATCTTCTTTTAGAAACATGTTGAGCAGATGAAGGTTAGTTTGATGAGATGGGTTGTGTACTGAGTCGACCCGGATCATCAGGATTAGTTTCCGAGTCTAGAGACGAAGTTAGTACAAGGATCGAGTCTAATCGCAGAGAAGCAAACAATGTGTCCGTAGTGACTAAAACCGAAACCACAGAGAGCACTAGTGTTGCTGTTGTTGCTGTTGCTTCTAATGGTGAAGAGGTTAGGAATGATGATGAAGCTGTTGTGGATCACAAGGAAGAGAACGGAGATACCAAAGAGAGGAAACCGAGAAGGTCTGCTAAGCCTGATCCGAGACTGAGCAACCCACCAAAGAACTTGCTAGGCGAGCAAGTAGCAGCTGGATGGCCACCGTGGTTGACTGAAGTCTGCGGGGAGGCTCTAAACGGATGGCTCCCACGGAAAGCTGATTCCTTTGAGAAGATTGAGAAGGTAAAGAGAGAGACATACTCTGTTTCCTTTGTTCTTTGCAATGGATTTGAAAAGTCTGTTGCTTTGTGTGTGTGTAGATTGGATCAGGAACGTATAGTAATGTGTACAAAGCGAGAGACTCGTTGACAGGAGCTATCGTGGCGTTGAAGAAAGTGAGGTGTGACACTAGGGAACAGGAGAACTTGAAGTTTATGGCTAGGGAGATACTGATCTTGAGGAGATTGAATCATCCCAATGTCATCAAGCTAGAAGGTTTGGTTACTTCTAGGATGTCAACTAGTTTATACTTGGTGTTTCGTTATATGCATCACGATCTAGCTGGCCTCGCTGCAAGCCCGGACATAACGTTCACCGAACAACAGGTCAGCAGGAGCCTTTCGTCAACAACTAAAAGATGATGTCTTATGTGTTTAATAAATGTCTATGTGTGTTCAGGTGAAATGCTATTTGAAGCAAATACTCTCGGGGCTCGAGCACTGCCACAGCAGAGGTGTGCTTCACCGTGATATCAAAGGATCAAACCTTCTCATAGACGACGATGGAGTTCTCAGAATAGGAGATTTTGGTCTCGCGACGTTCTTTGATGCGGGTACAAGGCAAACGATGACGACAAGGGTTGTTACTCTATGGTACAGAGCACCAGAGCTTCTTCACGGTGCTGTTGAGTATGGTGTCGGCATTGATTTATGGAGCGCCGGTTGTATTCTAGCAGAGTTGTTATCCGGTAGACCGATCATGCCAGGTCGTAACGAGGTTAGTAGTTTATTGATGTTTTCAGGTTTGGTTTTGTTCAGATGTTAATGTGAAAAACGCGGTGACGCATGCAGGTTGATCAGATACACAGGATATATAAGCTATGTGGATCGCCTTCTGAAGAGTATTGGAGAAAGATTAGGCTTCCTTCTCATGTTAAGAATGCTAATCACACGGCTAAACCACAGCATAAGAGAAAAGTAAGAGAGGCTTTCAAAGATTTCTCTCCTGAGGCGCTTTCTCTTGTTGATAGGCTTCTAGCTCTTGATCCGCTTGAGCGCTTGACAGCTACAGATGCGTTGACGAGTGATGTAAGTGTTCCATAATGAAATGTTTGAGACTTTGAAACAGAGCTTGAAACTTTTGAATCCATGGTTTTAGACTTGAATGGCTGATTTGTTTTGGCTGTGTGCAGTTCTTCATGACGGAGCCGCTTGCATGTGACCCTTCTGATCTCCCCAAGTATCCTCCAACTAAAGAGATTGATGCCAAGAAACGAGATGAAGAGTACAGGAGGTAAAAGTTTCCTTTTATAGCTTGTAGGCTTGTTCATTGCTCAAGCCGTTACCAAACAATGTATTCAATGTATGCAGACAAAAGGAAGCACGTAAGGTTCAAGGAGAGAGCGGGAGAAGAATCAGACCTAGAGAGCGAGCACCAAGAGCAATGCCTGCACCTGAAGCCAATGCCGAGAACCAATCTAACATCGATGTAAGTCTTTCTTTCATACAACATTCTTAGTTTAACTTTCTCAGTTCGTGTCTGAATCTCTTTTCGAAAAAACAGAGGATGCGTTTGATCACACACGCGAATGCTAAGAGCAAGAGCGAGAAGTTTCCACCACCGCATCAAGACGGTTCGCTTGGTTTTCAGGTGGGATCTTCACGGAGACTTGATCCATCAGAGGTACCGTTTAGCTCAAACTCTTTCACTGCCACTTACTCCAAAGAGCCGTTTCAGACTTGGTCTGGTCCTTTGGCTCCCACTGAAGCGCCTGAGTCAACAGCAAGGAGGATGAAAGATATTAACAAGGAGAGGAGAAAGGCTGCTAAGCTTAAAGGGAAAAGAATCGTTGTTTGATTTGATGAGATTTGTTATTATTATTATTCACCTCCAAGTTTCTAAAGGTTCTTTTTTGATATGAGAAAAGAAAAATATTTTTTTACATTTTTTGGAGGGTTATATGTTTCTTATTTATTTGATTTGGGTACTGTTGTACAAGAGATTTGGCAAAAAAAAAAACGTTTAAATGAGGGAGATTAAATTCTATGATATTCTATGTAAAGTTTTTATTTTTGCTTTTATTTATTTGAAATGTATATAGAAAAGAAAACTCCAAGTCTTTGGTTGCATGAAGTAATAAATCTTTTTTTTTGTAACACTGAAGAAATAAATCTTCATATTATGTTTTCATTATAATGTAAAATAGGCAACTTGGGATTAAGATTTGACTAATTTTTATGTTTTGAAAGTAAAATGTTTTTATTTTTATTTTTAAAAAGAAACTGTTCTTTATCAAATTTAGTGATTTATATTTTAATTATTGTGGAATATGATGATTCTTTAAAAAGTATGCACTAAAATCAAATTATATTATTACATTTTAGTTCAAAATAAGTATTTAACAACTTCCATAATATCAAGCTGGTGAAAACTTTGGATATTCTATAAAAATACTTCAAACTAAATTTCGTTAAATATTTTAGTAGCCAAACTTTTTAGTATTCAAATTTTTTTCTATCCATTTTAATATCAAAATAATTATTTTGCTCATTTTAATACACTTGCTTTTAAAATTATGCCCATTTTAATACTTAAAATATGCTAATTTTAATTTAAAATGTTAATAAATTCCAAATAAAATTTTTAAAATTTTAAAATTCAAAGCAAAATCTTAAAATTTCGAATTTTATTTGAAATTTTAAGAATAAAAGTAACTAAATTCTAGATAATATTTTAAAATTCTAGAAAAATTTAGTTCTAAACAAAATAAATAAATAAATTATTTTAAACTTAAAAAAACAATTTAGAATTAAAATAGAAACTAGTATTATAAAAATAAGATTATCTAAAATTTAGTTACTTATATTCTTAAAATGTAAAATAAAATTTGAAACTCTTAAAAAATTATTTTTCAATTTTAGAAATTTTCAAATTTTAATTTTTTTTTAAAAAAAAATATTATTAAAATGAGTATGTATTGGGTATTAAAAGTGGCATAGTTTTAGAAACAAATATATTAAAATGAATGTTAATTAGTTTGGATATTAAACTAAATAGTAAAAAAACATTAAATATTAAAAATTTAATGAAATTTTGTTAGAATATTTTTATGGAGTTTTTCGCTTCTATATATTATAATCACAAATTCACAACCAAACCAAGCTGATACTATAGTATATAAAAGACTTATGTAATTTATCGTAACAGTCGGCCTAGAATGTTTTTCGAACTAAAATTAATTGATAAAAAATACAAAGCGTATTTAAGAAGAATCGTAGGTTTTTTCATAAACCCCTACCAAAAGCTAAACCAGACGACGTCCCCGAGCTCTGCAAGACGAGGAAGAAACTGTGAGAATCCGTTTTCTTCGTAAGTAATGGACGTTAGCAGCTCCACCGCGAGTAATGTAGCTAGAGCGATTCTCACCGTCCTCGATTACAGCTCCACCCCCGCCACTCGCAAATCGGCGGTCGAGTTCCTCGAATCTGTAATATTCTTTTTTTTTTTTCTAAACATTTTGCTGTGTGATCGATTTGCGTGTTTATATTTGCATATGTTCTGTGTATGTGATCTGGTGGTGGCCTATGATGTCGTAGTGATTTGTTTTAGATTTTTTTTTTTTTTTGAAATACTAATCTGTTTGTGGAACACTCTTTTGATTCACTTTGGTTTGACTAATCTGTGGTCTTTGATAACATCTTGCAGATAAAATCGGGAGATGTCAGGGTTTTGGCAAATACTTCCTTGCTTCTTGTGAAAAAAGAGTGGTCTTCAGAAATTCGTTTGCATGCTTTTAAGATGCTACAGGTCTGTTGCTGCTGTTTTATTACAAATTGAGCTAGAGAAGATGCTTAAACTAAATGTTGATTTAACCATCACTAGTTAAGCTGTAGATTCTGTTCCCATGGTTCCAAATAGTTTACTGAGGACTGTTATAACATTTCATTTTATAGAATGAGACGTACTGGAGAACATTTGTAGAGTGTTTGCTAGTCAAATAGTTCCATATGTTTAATGAATATCATGACCTCTATGCCAATGCCACAAATAGACAAACATATCGTTTCTTGTAATTTGTAAATTTCTTGATTCTATGCAATATCTCAGTGCAGAATGTTGTGTGCTATACATGATTGTCATTTTTTAGCTTTTCTTAGGAAGAGCAAAGAAACTTTATGATGAAGCTATCTCTCTCTTTGCAGCACTTGGTTAGACTACGGTGGGACGAATTAAGTCCTCAGGAGTGCAGTGATCTTGTCAATGTTTCCATTGAACTAATATCAGAGGTTGCTAATGCATGTGAGAGTTGGCCTCTTAAGAGTCAGTCAGCTTCCCTTGTAGCTGAGGTAGGAGTTAAAATTGCTTTGAGTATTCACTTGCTCTCATCATTTGTATTTTCTTCCTCTCACTTTTCTCAGACTAATATCTTTATCTTGTTGCAGATAGTTAGAAGACATGGTCCTAATCATTGGCAAGAGATGTTTACTTTACTGGCTTCCTTGTCTGCACAGGGTCCCCTACAAGTAGAATGCTCATTCATCTATTTAATTTGCTGATTCATACTATTTAGACAGGCAATAAAACTTCTCCTTTTTTTTAATTAAACAATAGGCTGAATTGGCCTTGATGACGTTGAGATGGCTTCCTGAAGATATTACAGTTCACAATGAGGACTTGGACGGTATGTACGAGAATTATACATAAATAAAAGTTTCTCACGTTAATTAATCTTTTGCCAGAGTGAATGAAGTATTTTATAATTTAAAGTATTGAAGTTTGAATTAAGCTAAACGTAATCATGTTAGGAAAGACACGCATGCTCACATTTTGTTAGTTTTGTAATTCTTTATGCTCGCGTTAAGCTCAGTTCAGTTACACTTAATTCAAAAGTAGCAGTTCGATCTTGTGAACTCTGCTTTCGTCTTTATGGTGCATCCTAGACTATTTGGAGAAAGTACCTCTTAGGTTCTAAATCTTTGAATCATCTGAACTCCGTCATGCTTATCTAACTTCTCAATTGGACTTCTATTCAGGTGATAGGCGTCGGCTATTGTTGCGAGGACTGGCTCAATCTTTGCCTGAGATTTTGCCTTTATTGTATAATGTATGCCACAGATTTCTCCTCTCAATAAACTTGTTTGCTGCAGTGCTAGTTTTCTGAATAAAAGCAAAATGCAGCTTCTTGAGAGACACTTTGGAGCTGCAATGAATGAAGCTGGTAGGCTTCACACTGAATCAGCAAAACAGCATGCGGATGTGGTTATAGCTTGTTTGAATGCTATCATCGCATATGCTGAGTGGGCTCCTGTTCCAGATCTTGCCAGATATGGAATTCTTAGTGGGTACGGTTTGATTGATACCTTTGCAGAGCTTAGCCGTGCATTTGTTTCTTACTGATGACGTGCTTTCAAACTCATAATAGGTGCGGCTTCTTACTGTCATCTCCTGACTTCCGTCTGCATGCTTGTGAGGTTTTCAAACTCGTCTGCTCAAGGTAAGCAACTGGATGTTTGATCTAAATGTACTTACATAATGAGTGCGCACACGTAGACATCTGTAATTTTTTTTATCTTTTCTTGTCTGCAGAAAAAGACCCAATGATGCTTCTACTGCAGAGTTTGATTCTGCAGTTAGCAATGTGTTTCAGACCCTGACGAATGTCTCAAGAGAATTCTTAACTAGATTCTCCTCAAGTTCTAGCGTTATTGATGAAAATGATTATGTTTTTGCTGAGTGCCTGTGTGAGAGTATGGCCTCTTTAGGCTCAACGAGCTTGCAATGTATCTCTTCTGATGGTGGTGTTATGGCCGACTATCTTCAGCAGGTACGATCTCGTATTGCTGAATTGTTTTTTTTTTGTTACCTAATGATGTTTTCTATTCATGGTAGCATTAATAATTTGGTTTGTCAGATATTTGTTTTTTTTCCAGAAATAATGTTGCCTTAAGTGCTGTTCGTTTGGTCGCCGCAGGTCCGGCGTCTGCGTCTGCGGCAATATTTTTTCATCGACGCTTGTTCGTTTCATCGACGCAGGTACCTGCGTCTGCGTCTGCGTCCGAACGCAGCGTCGAGCGTCAGACGCCAAAAAAAATAGCGTCGAGCGTCAGACGCCGAACAACTGCTTCCTGCGTCAACGTCCAGCATCTGCGGCAGCGTCCAGCGTCTTCGAAACGAACAACAATCAGCATCAGCGTCGGCGTCGACGTCGGCGTCTACAAAACGAACAACAATCAAACTAAGATGACGCAGACGCCGACGCCGACGCAGACGCCGACGCCGACGCCGAAAACAGCGTCAACCAAACGAACAGGACTTTATTCGATTTAATTTTTGTATAGATGCTTGGTTTTTTCCAACACTTCAAGTTGGGACTTCACTTCGAGGCACTTCGTTTTTGGCTGGTATGTGGTCTTCTCTAATCCAACCTTCTTCATTGAGAAATTTCAAAGACAACAGATTATTTGTTGCTAACTTCAGCGTCTATGCCTTTTGGGTTTTTAGTCATTGATGCGGTATTTACTTCCGAAGCCTAACACTGCGGCTTACCCAAGTGGTGAGGTATCATCAGCTGGTGGTGTGGATAGTTCAAGCCAGGTTGACAGTGAGAAGAAAAAGACTTTAAGTCTTATTAATGATGATATCTTTGGCGCTCTACTGAATGTATCCTTCCAGCGGATGCTTGAGAAAGAAAAAGTTCTTTCTGGAATCGCTCTTTCCCTTCGGCCTCTAGAACTCTGGAGTGATGAGCATGAAGGAAAGGGAAACTTTTCTCAGTACCGATCCAAGCTTGTATGTTCCTTAATCAAATGCATTGGAGCTTATTTTCCAGGCAAATACTAACGCAACACTTCTTTCATTCTCCTGCAGTTAGAATTGATCAAGCATACTACTTCTCATAGGCCTCTCATTTCTAGTACCAAGTTATCCGAAAGGGTTATTACACTCATTAGGAATCTATTGGCTTCTCCAGCACCTCTTCAGGTTTTGTCACTAACACTTATTTTTTCCTTCTGTTGAGTTCCTTTGACAAATATCTGCTACATCGAGGCTTCGTTGAGCTCATGAATACAAAAAACATATCCAGGATGTAGCAGTGATGGATAGCCAGTCATTAGCACTTGACTGTATTGTGGCAACGATTTTTGATGGATCAGATAAGTTAGCTGGCGGAAGTTCTGAAGCTCATCATGCATTATGTCGAATATTTGAGGGTATATAGATGCATATTTCATATCCACTAGGTTTTCTACTATATCTAGGCTTGTCCAAAACTCATTTTCTGTGTTATTGATGGCCCAGGTTTGCTTCAGCAGCTTCTCTCTTTGAAGTGGAATGAACCAGAACTTATAAAAGTGCATGTGCATTATCTGGAGGCAATGAGTCCCTTTCTCAAGTACATTCCAAATGCAGTTGGAAATGTCTTCAATAAATTATTTGAACTTCTCACATCTCTTCCACACGTTGTGAAGGTTTACTTTTATTCTTAGTTTATATATTTTATATACATGCGCTCATGCATACATATAACTATATAAGACATTTATGACAAGGTGTGGATAAGTTCTTCAATAGCTTGTTTCTTTTTCAGGATCCAGCTACTAGTACATCTAGAGCTGTAAGATTGCAGATTTGTACATCTTTCATAAGAATTGCCAAAGCTGCAGATAAAAGTGTTCTCCCTCATATGAAGGTAGCTTTCATCTGTCACTAATTTCCTTTAAGAACTCAGATAAGTAAACGCTGAAAAATTGTTTTCAGAATTTTGTGATATGATAAGCTCGTGCATGTGGTATATGGATATACCAATCTCTATTTTTCTTATTGGAGACACACGAAGACAAAATCATCTGGTCTCGTTCTAGAAATTTAGTCAGAGGTGTCTGCTTCGTGTATCTTGTAAAAATAAAGCAACATGGCACCTTGCTTTTTGGAACATTTTTGGCTAGCTAGAAACTAACGAATGTACTCACTAGAAGCTCGGTATCATGATATTTGGTATTATAAGCATCATATGTCCCGTTTATCTGGAAAATACCTTTATCTGCATCTTTGTGGCAGAATCTTCTTTTGCATTTGGTAATTATAAGCACCAACCAGCATCTTTACATTCATAATTTTGCACAGGTTATTGCTGATACAATGGGTTACATGGCAAAAGAAGGAACGTTACTTCGTGGGGAGCATAACATTCTGGGTGAAGCATTTCTTGTCATGGCTTTCTCGGCAGGGTAATGTTCGGTTCACAAATGAATTTTAATTTGTTGCATTTATCCAGCTTCAGATTCTTATATATATACTTTAAACCTGGTGCAGAGCTCAGCAGCAGAAAGAAGTTCTTTCTTGGTTATTGGAACCATTGAGTCAACAGTGGATCCAAACAGAGTGGCAGAACAATTATTTATCAGACCCGACGGGTCTTGTTCGTTTATGCTCCGACACATCCTTCATGTGGTCTATATTCCACACTGTTACATTCTTTGAGAAGGCACTGAAGAGAAGTGGATGCAGAAAAAGCAATTTGAACACGACATCTGTGGCAATTCCAGCTTCACATCCTATGGACAATCATATTTCTTGGATTCTTCCACCATTATTAAAAGTATGCCCCAGAAACTGTTAACAAGATCGGTTTAATTAGTAATTAAGCTCATATCTGGATGCATATAGACCACGTTTGTTTATGACAACGTTCACCTTTTTTTATATCTACAGCTACTCCGTGTTGTTCACTCCCTTTGGTCTCCCTCTGTATGTCAAACATTACCTCCAGAACTGGGGGCAGCAATGACAATGACTGATGCTGAGCGAAACAGCCTACTTGGAGAAGCAAAGACTAAATCATCAAATGGTGCATCTGTTTATGCTGACGGGTCGTTAGATGGAACTCAAGAGGTAAAAACCGAGGATATACGAAACTGGTTGAAAGGTATCCGAGAGAGTGGGTAAGTTTGTAGAATCCTCCTTTGAGTACAACCTGTAGATTCCTCTCATTTATCTAAATTCATCAATGTTTGTTTACACATGTAGATACAACGTGTTGGGTCTATCAACAACCATCGGAAGAACATTCTTTGTATGCTTAGATGCTAACTATGTTGCGATGGCACTCATGGAGAACTTGCAGTGGATGGAATTCAGGCACATACGGATGTTTATTCATTCCTTTGTGATACACGTGGTAAAGTCTTGTCCGGAGGATATGTGGGAGCCATGGCTTAGAGTGCTCCTGCACCCTTTGCTTATTCACTGTCAGCAAGCTCTCGGTTCCTCTTGGACCGGTCTTCTGCGTGAGGGCAGAGCAAAGGTTCCAGACTCGTTCGGCGTACAAAGTGGATCAGATATGAAACTTGAAGTGATGGAGGAAAATTTATTAAGAGATTTGACTCGGGAGATTGCGACCCTCTTTTTGAAAATGACTTCTCCTGGATTAAACACAGGAGTTCCTCTTCTGGAATATTCAGGCCATGTTGGTCGTGTGAACATGTCTACTCTGACAGATTTGCATGCGTTCAAATCCAACTCTATAGTGGGGTAAGTACATTATTACTCACATTATCTTTAGGATAGATGATAACAAAACAATAATTGGTTTGCAGTTTCCTCCTGACACACAAAAGTGTGGCTCTACCGGCACTGCAAATCTGTTTAGAAGTCTTTACCTGGACAGAGGGAGAAGCGACCACCAGAGTCTGTAGCTTCTGTGGTGTTGTTGTTCTTCTAGCTATACTGACAAATAACGTGGAGCTCCGAGAGTTTGTTGCCAAAGATTTGTTCTCTGCAGTCATTCGCGGCTTAGGCATGGAGTCCAATGCCATCAAAAGCCCTGATTTAGTCAACTTATGCCGTGAAATATTCATCAATCTTTGTAACAGAGACCCAGCTCCTCGCCAGGTGAGTTTTAATCAGAAGCATTACTGGTTGAGTCCTTTTGCCATCTTTGGTTTTCAAAATAGAGTTGTTTTTTACTTCATTTGGCTTGGTTTTTGATCGCTTATACATTTGTTGTCAGGTTTTGCTTTCGCTCCTTTGTCTCACTCCCAGTGACTTGCATGCTTTTGAGGAAGCTGCGGCAAAGCATCCTAGTCCTAATAAACAGAAGCAGCTTATGGGGAGCTTGCTGATGCTAGGTACTGGTAACAACTTAAAAGCACTTGCTGCTCAAAAGAATCTGATGCTGGCACCAGTGTCACTGGTAAGGCAGCTTCTCTTCACGGTTAATGATGTCTAAAAAAACATTTGCTTATCTAATAACTTCCTTTCTCTCTTCAGAAAGATCGCGTCTACCCGCAAGCACGTCAGAAACTAAAGCAAATGAAAGTGAACCAATAGGAGATTAGCCAGGGTTTTGTGAGATGAAGCCATAGAAGTGAGTGGATTATTGTACAGAACATAAACAGAGTTACTTGAGAGGTGGTAATATAGAGAAGCAGGTTTATATATGTTGATGTCCTTACCTCCTTAATCACAGTACTTGTTGAATCCATAAGATAGAAGTAGATAAGTGCACAATACATTACATGCATGGACAAGGGAACCTCTCCCCCAAAGCTTCCATGTTGTCATAAACAAAGGTGTTTTTGATTTAGGACAATGTTTGAAACAAAACAGATTACTTTTAATTAGTACTTTTGTCGGGTTTCTATAAAATAATTTCTATAACGTGGAGAGCCATTTAGATCTGCTGATTATATTTAATTAAATTGGATCCTAAAATAGGAGAATATATAGTACCGACTACCGACTATACATGTGCAAGAAAAACCTTCATATCACAGGTTTGATTTAAAAATATATACCTTTTCTAAAAACCTTTTCAAGCTATTGTAAATGTATCCGTTTATGCTTAATTTTTATGGTGTAACATGGCTGGTACACAAAACTCTTAGAAATTTTGAGGAGTCTTACTCCTACACGTTAACCAATACTGAAAATCATACTATATATCAGTGTCTTGTACAAAATGAAAAGAAAAAAAAATCTAAGAAAATACAAAAGAAAAAGGGATAGATACAAAAGTGTGACAACGCATAGGAAAATAAAGTAAAGGTGAAAAATTCATGAGATCTCTGTTGAACACAGATCCATGAACTTTGTCACCATCTTCTAGGTGCATGCAGGTCCACCATCAGATCAATTATTATATAAGTTTGCTTATAAATGATTATTGCTTACCAGTCATGTGTTTCATGCATGTATAGTTACGGTCAGTCAGTATTCTTCCACTCATTAAATACATATGTAAGACAGGCGACACCAGTACTGTTTTGAAATGCACGATGATCGCAATCCCAACCAAACAGCATTTTTTTTTGGCGCCAACAGATAATCGTCCTGACTTATCAACTTGTCTGCCAAGTGCTGAATCTGGGAGATTAATAGTAAAAAAATAATAATTAAAATTGTAAGAAAAAAAAAAAAAAGAAAATACAATTGTCATTGTTCGTCAGGAGAATTATTTGTCTGCAACGAGGTCCACCGTAACTTTAGTGAAACATCTAGAGTGATCTAAATAACGGGCTATAAAGGCGCCAAATCGATTTTACCTTACGTTACGAATCCCTCTCTGTATCTCTCTCCCGTCTCCACGCTGTGGACCGTACACGTGTCACTTTCTATTTCCAGGATTCTTTTACTTTCCGTTTAATCTCTCCCGTCGCCGTGAACCCATATTCTCTCTTCTCTTCTTTCCCCCCTCCGGAGAATCGAGAATATATCCCTCCAATCTCGCACACGAGCCATTAGCGAAAATTGATTTCGGAGCTTCCTGAAATTAATCTTCCTCTCTGTGTTAATCCCTTCGTCGGATTTTTTTTTTGTATTCGCTGAGAAATTTATTTCCGGAAGCTATAATAACATCACCCGTAATAGCTCTTCAGGTTATTAATTCAGGAAGGAGATTTGTAAAATTTTGTTTTTTTTGTTTTTTTTTTTTTTGTTTGTTTGTTTATTATAATGCCATTTTTTAAAAAATTATGATTCTGAGATTTATTTGTTTGTTTTGGTGCGTGTGGGTGATACAGGAGTTGTTTGGCATTGGCATGGAGGGTCCAGAAAGATAAGAGATATTTTTTTTAATTCACTCTTCTTCTTGTGGTCTTTTAAAGAGTCTCTGCTGTCTTACACAATTACAAAAAAATGCTGTCTTCTCTTGTCACCTCTCTAACGTCTAAAATGTCCACCTCTGACCACGCCTCTGTGGTTTCCCTGAATCTCTTCGTTGCGCTTCTCTGCGCTTGTATCGTCATTGGCCATCTTTTGGAGGAGCATCGATGGATCAACGAGTCCATCACTGCTTTATTGATTGTAAGTACTCCTAAAACGGTAGACTAAGGATGTGCTCATGCACGATGACTCACCGATAAGTTTATTACTTTCTGGATTTGAGTATAATGTGTCATCTTTGTTGAAGTTTTAGCTGTTTTGGTTTGCAGGGGCTTGGCACTGGAGTCGTCATTTTGTTGATTAGTAGAGGGAAGAACTCGCATCTCTTGGTCTTCAGTGAAGATCTTTTCTTTATATACCTTCTCCCACCCATAATATTCAATGCAGGGTAAGTGATTGAGCATTTGCTTATTTGTGGTCTTAGTGCTCCACTTGATAGATATTTTGGTGTTAGTAATGGGTTTGGTTTGGTTGTAAAGGGGAAAATGCACAATAGAGAAAAAAGAAAAATACTCGTTTAATCATCAGAAATCTTACTGAAAAGACGTTAGTTTTGTAAGATATGCATTATTGCCGATTTTATGAATATGCTTTCATATATCAGCTTTGGAAGTTACTTGTGATTGTGACTGCGTATGATAGGACGAAGGTTTAATGTGTCTGTGTCAGTTTTAGTTTGATTTATCTACCTGTAAATATAGGTGGTCCTGCTATGTCTTTGTCGTTAATGCGTATAAGGTCCAGATCTTTTTTTTTTGGTTGATACTGTTTTCAGATCTTTTTCTGACTCGAGAGTTTTACTGTCGTTGTTTTTTTAGGTTCCAAGTTAAAAAGAAGCAGTTTTTTCGCAATTTCGTGACTATTATGGCTTTTGGCGCCATTGGGACTATAATCTCTTGCACTGTAATATCTCTAGGTACCTTTACTTCTAACTCCTTGTAATTGGTTCGGATTATTAACTGGGATGTGATTCATTGGTATATTCTTGTGGTGTTTGTATCAGGTGCAATGCAGTTCTTTAAGAAATTAGACATTGCGACCTATGACTTGGGAGATATCCTCGGTAATCCATCAACTTATTTGTTCCTTTTGTTCCTATCGCTTTGTGTTATCATTAGTGATTTGTTTTTGTGTTTATTTCTCAGCAATTGGCGCCATATTTGCTGCAACCGACTCTGTTTGCACACTGCAGGTAATGCGTTTTCTCTAAGTAGCAGAAAGTGTACCTGCAGGACTGGAATCGAATTACTACTTAAAGCTCTTGTTTTTTTTGGTGATGCAGGTTCTCAATCAAGATGAGACGCCTTTGCTTTACAGTCTTGTATTTGGAGAGGGCGTTGTGAATGATGCCACGTCAGTTGTGCTCTTCAATGCAATTCAGAGCTTTGACCTCACCCACCTTAACCATGAAGCAGCTTTTCATTTTCTAGGAAACTTCTTGTACCTGTTTATCTTGAGCACCGTGCTTGGTGTAGCTGTAAGTTCAGTTTATTTTCTCTATCGCATTTTCTTCTGGCTACTACTTAAACGCTGTTCTGTTAAAACCATCCTCAAATGCAATTGTTTTTGTTATTCATCTTGCAGACTGGTCTGATAAGTGCTTATGTCATCAAGAAGCTTTATTTTGGAAGGTAAGTAGTTGACTTTGGCTTCATATGTGGCTTTCGTAAGCCTGTCTGTGATGTGATTTTTATTGGATGTCACAGGCACTCGACTGATCGAGAGGTTGCCCTCATGATGCTTATGGCATATCTCTCATACATGCTTGCTGAGGTTCGATTCTGTGAAAACTTTTATCACTTTCGAGTTGGTTGCATTTGAAAGAATCAGTTTAATACTGTTATTTTGTTTGGGTTGCAGCTATTCGCCTTGAGTGGCATTCTCACTGTATTTTTCTGTGGTATTGTGATGTCCCATTACACCTGGCACAACGTAACCGAGAGTTCAAGAGTAACTACCAAGTAATACAATCTCCAGCTTCTCCATCCTTTGCTTGAAGTCAACATTTTCCATATCAATAATTACTTTCTGTGCATTTACGATGACACAGGCATACCTTTGCTACCTTGTCGTTTCTAGCCGAGACTTTTATATTCCTTTACGTCGGTATGGATGCATTGGACATTGAAAAGTGGAGATTCGTGAGTGACAGGTACAGTATCCTCTAATGAACAACCGAGAACGATAAAGCTCTCTTCTCTTTTCATGTTTCCTTGTTCCTTGTTGCTATATATTCTATTCTCTGAATGTTTCCATTGTTTTGGTTTTTGAACAGCCCGGGGACATCGGTTGCGGTGAGCTCAATTCTGATGGGTCTAGTAATGCTTGGGAGAGCAGCATTTGTGTTTCCTCTTTCCTTCTTATCAAACTTATCCAAGAAAAATCAGAGCGAGAAGATCGATTTCAAGCAGCAAGTACTAACAATCTAACTTTTTGTTTATTGGATTTACATTTTTTTCTGTGGAAAATAGAATGCTTATTAATCTGTATTCTTTCCCTTCGTCTATAGGTTGTGATTTGGTGGGCTGGTCTGATGAGAGGTGCTGTATCCATGGCTCTTGCCTACAATAAGGTAAAACTGAAAAACCTTAGTGAAATCTAGCAAACAGCCCACATGATGATTGGTGAATATATTTCTTAACTTGTTTTCTAATGCAGTTTACAAGATCAGGACACACTGAATTGCGCGGGAACGCAATCATGATTACCAGTACTATAACCGTTTGCCTCTTTAGCACCATGGTCAGATATTATTTTTACTTGTCAGGTTATAGAATAATACTGTATGCATTTTCCTTATTGATGTTTTGTTTGTGTTTCCAGGTGTTTGGCATGCTGACAAAACCGCTCATTAGACACCTGATGCCACATCAAAGCACGACCACCAGTATGTTATCCGACGACAACACTCCGAAGTCTATCCACATGCCGCTCCTCGATGGCGAGCAGCAGGATTCATTCGTTGAGTTCTCGGGGAGCCACCATGACGTGCCACGACCAGACAGCCTTCGAGGTTTCTTGATGCGTCCGGCACGCACTGTGCACCACTACTGGAGACAGTTTGATGATGCTTTCATGCGTCCTGTGTTCGGTGGACGCGGTTTTGTTCCCTTTGTCCCTGGTTCTCCGATTGAGAGAAGCACCCATGATCTCAGTAAACCTTGAGAAAGATTATTATAGACACTTCTCAGAAAACCCAAAAAAACTTCATATTCCTTCTTATATAGTATGTGATGTAAAGTTTTTTTTATTCCTCTTTTTGTTATTCAAATTTATAACTTTCGTGTAAATTAATTTCACTATTATTAGTAACGACTATCAACATTAGTGGATGAAGTTTGAGAGACGTGTGGAGTTGTATAGTCAACAACACGTTGTGTGTACCTTGGCTCATGGGGTTGTTGTTGGTGAGGGATTTGACCTGTCTTTGTCTCTTTCTATTAAGATCTGATTGGTAATGTATGTGCACTGTTTGGTTCAATCCTAACAATGGAAAAAGCCAATATATTTTGAGATGGGTAGTTTGTGACATCAAATCTCATCTTACGCGCCTTTTGGAGGTGAAGCTAGAGTTTGAGATTCACCTAGTCTCTTTGGTAAGTTTTATTGGCTTTAAAACTGATTGTGCTCGTTTCAATGACAATCAAATCAGATAGGATTTTATATTTTTAATGTTGCCTGCGGTTCTGGAATTTCTCACCTAAAGTTTTTGTCAATCAACGTTCCAACTTCTTTTTATAGGTGTATCAACATCATTTTCGACTATCAATTATTCTTTCCAACAATTGCCATGGGAACAAAAATGGAGCTTTCCGTTGGGTTTCTTCATTTCGCTGAGCATGACTCGTCTCTCAATGGTTCTATCTTTAGTTGTTCTGTAATGTTTTCTAGCTTTTTTCTACCATCGAGCATGGCTCCGGAATCTTCAACTTCAGTTGTAAACGTTGATGTTCATTGAGTCTTTTATAATATAAGTTGTGCAAAAAAAAAGGTAGTTTGTGACAAATAGTCAAAGTGGCTTTGGCTTAATGGATTTCAATTCGGCTGCCTGTATGGTTTGGATGAGACTGGTTTGATATCCACATCGAATATCTTATCTGACTCGAGGCCCATCTTAAGGCCCATTATACATTATCTAAAACCGCTCCGTCCGGAGTGATTCGTCTTCTCGCGCTTGCAGACATGGAGGTTATCGACAAATGGGTCGCCGAATTTTTCATCCGTCGTCTAAAAAACCCTAGGGTTTCCCCCACTAACCTCCTCTCGGCGCTGAAATTCTCCGATTCCGCCGCCGACTGCTCAAACCTCAAGAAGGCGTCCGTTCTGCGAGAAATCTCCGATTCGTTGATCCGTGGCAACGTCGACGAGGGAACGCTCGACCTGCTCGAGACTCTCGAGAAGCTTCTTCTTCAAGAAGAAGGTTCGAAAGTACTACTCACGGAGTCTCACAAGTCCGCGTACTGCTGGACGGCTGCGGAATGCACGGTTAGATTCATGGGGCCGTTGTCCGTTTCGGAGGGTTTATACGAGGACGCTCTCGAGAGGATATGGACGAAGAGGATCGGGGGTTTGAAGGAGAGCGGTTTGGTGGTGAGTGAGGAGTTGTTGAAATGGGAGGCTGATCTGAGGAAGGCGGTTGAGGATGCTGAGGTGTATGATCGGATTCGTGAGATGAACGTTAGGTATACTGCCGTCTGTTTCTTGAATCGGTTTCTCGAAGAGCAGTGGGAAGTGCTCGGGAGCTCCTCTCTTGAATTGGTTGCTCAGAGGTTGCTTCTTCGTAATGGTGTTCGCATCAGAGAGGATACAAATGTTGTTGATGATGGAGAGAAGGAGAATGAGGACGACAATAGAGATGTTCATGGAGTGGAATGTCCCCAGCAAGAACAAGAAGCAAGTCTTGATAAAGGGGATGAAGTGGCTGCTCGAGAGCTGAAGGATTATTTGGTAGAGATTCAACGACGAATCGACCTTTCCTCCACTAGGCAGTTGCAAGAACCTATCACTCCTCAGCCTTCAAGGGTTGATAGGAGTGGAGGAACAAACGGTCAAGTGAGTGGATTTTTTTGCTTTCGAGGATGTTCTCTATGTGGTTCATGAAGTTGTGTGGTTTAATTTGTGTTGTAGCAACAGGATAATTCAAGTGAGATAGGTTCGACTAGACTTAGACCTCGTCTACCTACCCCCGAGCCTCTGAATGTATCCCCGTTGAAGAAGAACAAGGCAAATCCTAAACCCAGAAGGCCAACGAAATTCTGGACGATTGAAGAAGTGGACGCTCTGAGGGAAGGAGTAAAAGAGTATGATGGCAACACTCTGAAGCTTGGCTCACCACTTTTTTATATGTTTATTGCATTTGTCATTTTATTGTTGTTGTTGTTGTTGTTATGCAGGCATGGTAAATCATGGAAATATATAAAGGATGCAAACCCTGTAGTATTCGCAGAGAGGACGGAGGTGAGAGAGCATGTCTCCTTTTTGTGTACATTCATCGTACTCATCTGATATTTATGTTTATATGCCAAGGTATTAAAAAAAGGTTGTAACTTTGGTAGGTGGATTTGAAGGATAAATGGAGGAACATGGTTCGGTAGAGCGGTAACAAGTTTTGGGTTTTAACCTGCTATGGAGTTTTTTGCCTGCGTGACACATATCAGCTGTGGAGAAGATGGTATAGAAAGGGTCTACTCTTTCACATATTGTGTTTTGTGACATATATTAAGTCAATGTAGCTCATTGATTTTTTAATTTGGCCGGTATGGTCTGGTTAAGACTGGTTTAACATGTATAATTACTAATTAGTCTTTTGTTTCGTTGGAACGAAACAACACTTTTTGTGTATGCTTGCTTTTATTTCGCTCAGCGGTTTGTTGTTGTTGTTGGTTAGGAACTTGGCTTGTCTCTTTCTGATAAGAGCTGATTGGTAAGATATGGTTGTATATGTTTTGACATTGAGTCACTGTGGCCCCATGAATTTTAATTCGGCTGGTATGTCTCGGTGAAGACCGGTTTGACATTGGTTCATTCAGTTCAATTATGCTAAAATTCATTACGGGCAAATAAAAATTCGGTTAATCTGGCACGTGATATGTACATATGTAATAATGGGCTGAATACTTGCATAATCTAAGACTTAGCAGGCCTAAAAAGGCCCATCTTATTACATAACGACATCGTTTTCGAGTGCACTAAGACTTATAAATGGAACCAGCTACCTCGGGACATCACGCTCTTTGTACACTCCGCCATCTCTCTCTCTCTCCCTCTCGAGCAGATCTCTCGTGAATATCGACAATGGCGACCACTTTCTGCTCTTCGGTCTCCATGCAAGCTACTTCTCTGGTAATCTAATCTTCTTCTTGTTCTTGTCTTCCATATCGCTCTGATCATACGATTTTAGATCATTTGCTTCTGATCTGATGCTTTGCTGTTTGCTACCGTTTAAAACTTTGGACGCATGTTTTTTATTAAAAGATGTTAGCTTTACGAATCTTCTAGTTTTTCTGTTTATTCCTGATTAAAATCTCATTCTCTTTGTGATCATTTCAATTGGATTTACATTCTGTTGCGTTTCAGAAAACTTGTGTGACATTTGAGGCTGTGTAGATTTCGATCTGTGTTCATTTTGAAACACAACTTGCGAGCTATGATTGTTATGGGAATAGATATGTACTTTTGGTTATGATTATTACAGAACAATAGTCATTCAAGTAGTGTTTTGAATGAGAATGTTTGCTGTTTTGATGGAACAACAGGCAACAACGAGGATTAGTTTCCAGAAGCCTTCAGCTTTGGTTTCAAGGACTAATCTCTCCTTCAACCTGCGCCGTTGTTCAATCCCCACTCGCCTATCAGTCTCTTGCGCGGTATGTTGTGTTGTACACCACTTCTCGCGTTTGCTAGTAATATGTTAATCTAACAGATTAGTTGTGTATTTGGTTTTATTAGGCCAAACCAGAGACGGTAGAGAAAGTGTCTAAGATCGTCAAGAAGCAACTTTCACTCAAAGAGGACCAAAAGGTTGTTGCAGAAACCAAATTCGCCGATCTCGGAGCAGATTCTCTCGACACTGTAATTCATCTCTTCAATCATTCTCTATATGAATAAAGAACTTGTTGAGTTGTTTTTTTTAATACTGATTAACTTGAGTGTGTTTTTGCAGGTTGAGATTGTGATGGGTTTAGAGGAAGAGTTTGGCATCGAAATGGCTGAAGAGAAAGCACAGAAGATTGCAACTGTGGAGCAAGCTGCTGAACTCATTGAAGAGCTCGTTCAGCTTAAGAAGTAATTTTAGTATTATTAAGATACCAAGGCTTTGTTGTTTTCATTATCTTTCTGTCATTTTTCTTTTTAATGTGTCATGCGACTCTGTTGTTGGTTTACTAGTATCTGTATGCCATGGATCTCTATTTGTCGACTGAAACTTTTGGTTACACATGAAGAAGGCTTGTTCTTTTTCTTTCTTAAATGCCAAATGCGAGGTTAGGCAAAACTTTGGGTTACACACCTATAGAGTCTTGTGTTTAACACATACACAAGTCAGAGAGTAGGCTTTAAGCTGACAATAGCTTCATTTATAAACAATCCTATTCACATTTTATATACATACAGGTTCTGATCATTCCCAATCAGCGTCAAAGAATCCAGCATCTTTCATCTCTGAATAGTAGACATTCTCCAAGTTCAGATCTTCCTCCTGCAGCAAACCAGTACCAAATCATATGAACATTGCAATAATCACATACCTAGGGGGTGTTAAGGTGATAGTGAATAGTGATACTAATGGTGCTATAGCGATTAAGAAGGTGATGATAGATAAGTCTGCAAGGAAAGATACATATAGAGAGAGATGTTGAGATGAGGGAATTGACCTGGAAAAAGTCTGCAAGGAAAGTAACATACAGAAGAGGAAGATAGAAGGCGTGGTAACAAACACTTGTGATCCCAAACAACCTGCCAGCATTTTTCAAATTTTATTTCCTTACGTTTAAGAAACAAGAGAAAGCTGACTAAACGATATTTTGAGAGGATAAGTGTTTACCATAATCCAAAATGAGCGCCGTTTGCAGCAAGAGCACATGCAAATAGGGAGAGTCCATTCAAGGCGAGCATGCAAGTTATGTACTTGTAGAAAGCAGGTCTTGCTGTGTGAAAACAACTACTGGGATGAGTGACAGGAGCCAGTGAACAACTATTATCTTACGCAAACCATAAGGAGGAGATGAGTGGTCGATGTGATTTTAACCTGGTAATCTTTCTCTATGCTTAAGAGTTGTACATGAAGAATATGATCCCATAGCTGGACGCAAGCAAGAGCTTGTGGATGACCCATAATCCCCATTTGAGCTTTTGTATATGTTCACTGTTGTCAATAAACAATTCTACCCCAAATCCAAAGAGATAAATTGCCTGAAACGAATAAGAAAAGCCTTGACGGATTAAGCTAAAAGGTAAATTGCATATATCTCATCTCATCAACATGAACTGAAAGTAACATCTCACAGATATGAAGACAATGGTGGTACCTTGAGAAGCAAATCAAGACCTATAACAAGCCCCGAGATGAGGAAAGTCCGTGTCAATGCTTCACCATCATTCGCGTAGTTTCCTTGGAAGAGAAAGGCTACCAAGCTTACTTCCAGAAACAACATTCCAGATGTTGTGAACAAAGTCAATAGATTCCAAGCTACTTCTCTCCCAGGAGTACATTCCCATGCCTAAAAACATTTTTTTTTTTTTGTAAAATAAGATTCCAAACATTTTTTTTTGTAAAAACATTTTCCCATGCCTAAAAACATAAGAAAATTCAAAACCGAAAATAGAGTAGTAACATGTAGACACATAACCAATTAACCATTACAGCTTAAAACAGAACTCGAAAACAGAGTAAAATTTTAAACAGAGCACGAAAACAGAGTAAAACTTAAAACGGAACTCGAAAACAGAGTAACACACGAAATCTAATCTGAAGTAAGTAACTGAATCAATTAAGAACCATTACAGCTAACACGACGAAACCAAGAAGCTTTATTTTCTTCTGAAAAGCTTAAACCTTTACTGATCCTACCAAAACAGAGTTTCTTCAATAAAAAGTTCTGATCTTTCACAAAACAAACGAACCTGAAGGCAACACCAAGCGAGATTGAGCAAGCTAACAAGCCAGAGGCAACCGTAATAGGCGATCATGATGTACGATCTCCGATGATTCGAGAGCTTCGACAAGCTCTTCTTCGCCTCGTACGCTAAGTAAGCCACGAACAGAATCGATGCTAAAACCAGAACCGTGTTGTGCAGAAACCCATGGCAGTTTCCGACCCATCCGCCGATAAACCCTCCGGTGACCGTCGGATTAGGCCTTCGCCGTGAAATGATCTCGCCGAGAACTCGCCTTTGACTTGGTCGTGCGGATCAATCAGAAAAACAGAATACCAAATTCAACATTGGGAGGAGAGTGTAAATTAAATAAATAAAAGGTATTATCTGTAAATATGTTATAATAGTGGGGTGTAAGTATAAAAGAAAACCTTTCTCTAATCCGACCGTTGAAAGCCACTCTCTCTAGTGTGTCGTTACCGGATCGTTCGCGCTTAATTTTCGCTGCTATAAATAGCAAGTTGCCTCTTCTGTTTCTCACAATTGTTTTTTTTTTTGTTGAGAATTTTGAATATTTCTTTTTTTTTTTGAGAAACATTCTCGAAGATGAGAAACACGAGGCCTGTTCACGTGAGGAACCAGACCACGGATCCATCTTCGCCGATGATGACGTCTCCTCTGATGAATCGTCACGCACGGACAGGATCCAACGCTGGGCCAGGAGGATCTAACGCCAAGAAAGCACAGACGAAAGCAGCAGCTCAGAGACTCGCGGCTGTGATGTCTAACCAAACAGGGGACGATGAAGACAGTGATGATGACCTTTCCTTTGACTATAATGCTGTCGGAAGTATTGGTCTCGCTGCCGGAAGATCTCATCCTTCTCGGTCTCCAATGGTAATTAAAAAAAAAACTCAGTTTATTTGTGTAAGGATTGTATGTGAATGTGATAGTGTTTTTTTATTGAATGACAGATCAAGAAACCTGTTGCTAGGCGTCCGCAGATGGGAACTCCACAGATAGCTGATGATGACAATGAAGATGATGATTTCTCGGTGGATGTATCAAGCAGCAGACCTAGTATTGGCCTTCCTGGTGGGAGAGCGATAAGACCTAAGTCTCCTATTATGGTGAGCTTATTGCAGAGTTCAATATCTTTTGGTGGATTCAACGTTCATATGCTTAATTCATTTCGGCGCAGACTAAAATTGTACCACCAAGACGTACACAACCAGCCAGTGATGAAAAAAAGAATGATGATGACGATGATGATGATGTTGTTTCAGTAGATTATACAATAGGTAGACCGAGTATTGGGCTTGGAAGTGGGAGGACAATGCGGCCACAAGCTTCTATGGTATTTGGCCGTAACACTTGAAAAGTTCATATGCTGTCTTTTTTTTTTTTTGAATTTTAACTTGAGCTGAACGTTAAGACAAAATATTTGGCGACCGCAGAACAAAGCCCAACCACAAGGACGTCCGGTGATGGCGGTTAGTCAGCCTACTGATGAGGAAAACGAAGATGATGAGGCTGTGTATACAAGTGGTGTTCCAAGTGTTGGACTTGCTGGTGGAAGGGCTGCACGGTCACGTTCTCCTCTGGTATGTTTTGAATGTGTTCTTTACTAGTTTAACCCGTGAAACTTCGATATGTCATTTTCTGTGTACTACGTACAGACAAAAAACCCTCCATTGAGGCATCCACAAGCAATAGCTCAGCCACTATCAACTGGAGACAGTGATGCTGATTATGATGAACCTTATACTAGTGTCAAGCCTAGTATAGGACTTGCAGGTGGACGATCAATGAAACCTCGCACTCCTTTGGTAATATCTAGTCTTATTTAAACTACCAGTTTGAGATTTTAATACATCATTATCTATGTAACACTGCCATTAACCAGAGAAGTAGTGTGCGTAGTTAACTTTGTTTAGTGCTTTGTTGCTTTTACTTCATCTGAAACTTGGCTTGATTTTTTTGCATTAGTCAATTCGTACTAAGGAACAACCTCAGACCGGAGTTCCAACCTCAGGTAACCGATCTTCATTCGGTGAGGATTCCACATTACCTCAGCCAACAACAAACCAAGTGGACCAATCTCCATCTGCACGTTCTGGCTTCTCTAACAAATCATCTCAGTCTCTCAATGCTATGGATCAACCTCCCTCAGCGCGTTCATCTTTCAGTGGTCGTCCCATAAGGACAGTACCTCTAATGCCATCTTCTGTGCCTATATCTCTCAAACCAGTCACTCCTGCATTTCAATCCGACACACCAACCAATCACAGGAAAGACAAAAGGTAACTAGAGGATGCTCAGTTAGCCATCATTTCTACACATTCAGTGTGGTCTTAGTTCAGTGTGTTTCTGTATATTAGTAGGTTCTCCATAGATCTGGGAAGCTCAGGCAACTTAAGAGAGTTAGGCAGTCAACGTTCTACTTCAGCTTTGCAAGATGAGGTTTGACTTCTTCAGAAGCTGTTAAAATAGTTTCATGAAAACTTAATTCACCTTATGATTGGTTTAAACTACAGCCAGTAAACTTTATTCGAAGAGTTTTCGTTTTCATTGCAGGTTGATATGTTACAGGAAGAAAATGAAAGTTTGTTAGACAAGGTGATGCCAGTAAATTTTCACAGTTGGTGTTTAATATGCATTAGTTGCTCTATTTCATTCTATCAATCTGGTAGATTCTCTGTGAAGTTAGATAATTTTTGTATCCCATTTTAATTTGTGCGTCCCCAGCTTCGACTTGCAGAAGATAAATGTGAAGAAGCAGATGCAAGAGCTAAGCAACTTGAGAAGCAGGTAAGCAGGTGGTTCATAGAAGTCCCTTTCTTATACATACTGTTTGTTACTGCCTCAAGCTTTAAGCCGCTTTTGTTATTAGGTTGAGATCCTTGGAGAAGGTGTTACTATGGACGCACGTCTTCTAAGCAGGTAAGCTTCACTTCTATCTAACTTCTTGATGACCCCTAAGACCAAAAGTTTATAATTCTGTAAATGGTGTTTGTTGCTTCAGGAAGGAGGCAGCTCTGCAACAGAGAGAGGTCAGTGCTACTTTATAGTTCTTGGTTAGATCTTGACATAACCGAGAGATCCGACTCTCTTATCAGGCTGCTTTGAAAGTCGCATCACAAACTCGTGGAGGAAAGAGAGAAGATGTTTCAGCTCTTCATACAGAAGCTGAGGTAACTTAACTTCTTTTGTTTGTTCATACTGGTCAATCTGAAGTGATACTAATTAACGTTTTTATATCTTGGAACTGGATTTAGATCGCTAGGGAAGAAGCAGCATCTTCTCTAGAGCAGCTTCACGAAGTTGAATCAGAGCTTAAATCTCTTAAGACCTTGACCAAGAGACTGATATTGACTCAGGAGGAGATGGTATGCTATTGTTAAAAGGTTCATATATATCCATTCTGGTATATTTTACAATAGTAGCTTCTCATCTATAGCTCCTTTATCTTAGGAAGAGGTTGTTCTGAAGAGGTGCTGGCTTTCACGTTATTGGGGCTTATGCGTTAGACATGGTAGTTACCTTGCTCTTGCACATATAACAAAAAAAACAGATTATTCATAGTGATTTCTACTGTTGTTACGGCAGGGATTCAAGCAGATATTGCAAGAGCAAAGCACGAGTACTGGTCATCATTTGCACCTCTTCCTCTAGAGATTGTTCTCTCTGCAGGACAAAGAGCTAGAGACATGGTTTCACGTTGTAATAATTTCAACCTGCACTAATTTTTTTTTTTTTGGAAATAATGCTGATTTTGCTTGTTACTTACCATCTTGTCTTAACACCAAGTAGCTAACAGCACTCATGGAGAAAGAGAAAAATCATTTCAAAATCTGCAAGAAAGTTCAGGTGAAGGAAATGTGGAAAGCATGGTATGGGTGGAGAAAGGTTTGAGAGAACTGGCTGCATTAAAGGTTTTAAAAAAACACTGAAGAACATAAGAGAACTCTCTTCTTGTATTAGATGATTGATTGATGTCTCAAGCGACATATTTTTGGTTTTCTCTTAAAGGTTCAGGAGGCAGTTGCATATGTCATGGCTCAAAATAGACGAAATTCATCATCCAAGATTTTTGTTTCAGGTTATATAACCAATCATATCTAAGCTTAAGTTGAATATATAATGTTTCGAATTTTCCTGATCCGTGTTTTTGTTTCCAAACAATTCATAGATGAAGTGAAACTACCAATGGATGGACAGTTTGAAGCCTTTGGTAAGTTGTAATATTTACAATATGATCTGTCCTTGTACTGATGTGATGAGACCCTAATCAAGTAATTTATGATTTGGCTCTTAAATGTTATTGAGGAAGATAATGTTATCCCCCTTTGCAGAGTTAAGTGATGATGAAGTTGAAGATGTGAGTTTTAAACAGGTACATAAAAAAAAAAGAAACACATCAGTTCTCTGTTTCTATGTTTTACGTGAAGAGTTGTCATGTGACCATCTCATACACAGGCATGGCTTTCATATTTTTGGAGGAGAGCAAAGAACCATGATATCGAATCTGATCTCGCGGATGAGCGTCTACAGTATTGGATAAACCAAGGGACACGATCTGCCACGTCACAAGACGCTGTTGATGGTACACTATTACTCACACTCTTTCTTTCTTTCTCATATATATGAAACCGTGTGTTTTATGTAACGGGTGCTGAAATAATGCAGTTGAAAGAGGGCTAATGGAGCTGAGGAAGCTGAACATAGAGTCACAGCTTTGGCAAAAATCAAGAAAAGGGCTTGACCATGAATCCAACCCTTCTTCTCATCTTGAACTCTCTTTCTGATCTTTTAACTCTTTATCACACAAACCACAGCTATAACATCAACATAATCTTTCTCATTATAACTCTCATTTGGTCTTAGTAGAATGTTATTGGATTTGTGAATTTTAGAGAACTTATTACATATATAATGACTAAATTGTGTACCTGATATATTGTGACTGAATTGTCACTGCTACAATGTATTTTCTTCTGAAGTTAGCCAAGAGTGCTTTACATTTTAATGTGTTATTGTGCTAATGAGAATACACAATTGGTTCCTAGTCTTTGACCAGCCCTTGACTAATTCTTAATTTTATACACCCTAAACCGGAAAATTTAGGCATAAACCGGACATGAGTTAACCAAAATTAAACGATTTAATATACCGAGCGAAGGAATTTAAGGTTATCTATGACTCTTTCGAAACTTAAATCACATATAGTAAATAATAGAAAGTATGAAGGACGTATATGTGATATTCCTACAAAGTTAATAGATCGGTGAGCTTCGTGCAAAAAGGGCCGAAACGATCGTGTGTCGTCGTCGAGAGAGACGAAGAGAGGAAGAGAAAATGGTGAGAGAAGTGGCGGAGAGCTGTGTAGACACTATGTTGATGGAGATGGTGGCGATGTACAGCGGCCGATTCTACGCAAACAAGCCGGAACTCGCCGCTCGGAGGATCGAGGCCATCGGTTATCAGGTCGGCCACCAGCTCTCCGAGAGGTTTGTCCCTTTTGATCATCGTCTGATCTCGATATAGTTCATCTTTCCTACTGAGATTATTGTTTCGGCTGTTTAAGTATTGGTTCTAGATCTGAGGAGTTTACATTGTTAGTGTTGATTCTCTGATTGTGGATTTATCGTTTCTCGTCTGTAATTGGCCATGAATGCGTGAGAAGGTGGTAGATGGGAAGATCAATCGCGCTAATTTTGAATTGTTCATTTCATTGGGAGTATTTGGGGTTTAGGAAAATGTGAAATTTTTTAGGGATTTGAGATCAATTTGGTACTGAAACGAGGATCTTGCGCTTTGTGGAGTTCTGTAACGTGGGAGTTGTCAGAAAATCAAGTAACTTGGAACTTCAACTTGTTCTTGTGTTGCTAGGAATTTGAATTTGAGATCATCTGCCCTGAGTATAGAGTGGAGGTTTTTACTAACCAAGAAACTCAGCTTAGTTTCTCACTGTTTTACTGACTTAATCGATCTTTAACTTTTGCAATGAAGTCCCCTTGTTACCTTTAAGATTATGTCTGTGGAAGCAGCAGCTTTTGATGCCTACTTAAGGCTGTTTTTACAGTGTTGAGAAAGAGTAGATAGTGCATCCTACTTAATGATTGTGCATAACTCTCTGTTCTTTTTCTTGTCACTAGGTACACTATGGAAAGACCGAGGTTCAGCGACCATCTAGAGGCAATCAAGTTTATCTGTAAAGACTTCTGGTCTGAGGTCTTCAAGAAGCAGATTGATAATCTCAAGACTAATCACCGGGTAATGATTTCTTCTGAAAATAAAAAGAGGGAAAATTCTTCTTTGTGTGCTCTTTCTGACAAATGTTTCTTCAGGGTACTTTTGTATTGCAAGACAACAAGTTCAGATGGCTATCTCGTGTCTCAATTGACCCTTCATCTGACAAGGAAACCGAAGATCCGTCTACTCCAGGGGAGAGCAAAGCAGCACAAGCGGTGAGCATGTACCTGTATTTCCCATGTGGAATCATAAGAGGTGTCCTCTCCAACTTGGGGATACCTTGTGCTGTCTCTGCCGACATATCCAGCCTTCCCACTTGTGAGTTCACACACCTTCCTTTATCCTCTTTCTAAAATTTCTTATTCTTTCACTTCTTATACAGTCACAGAATCACACAACTGGAGAAAGATAGAAAGTTGTTAAAGTGATTCTTAGTTTAGTACCAAAACTATCTTTACAACTCTGGCATTTGTTGAACAACTTGAGTTCTGCTGCGGTTTGGTGACCATCCTTTCTTATGTTCTTCACAGGCTCTTTCGTTATTCGGGTCAAGGCATGATTCAGCATTAACTTGAGTCCTCCTCACTTTCAGAATCCAGCTCGGCTTTATGGTTTGCAAGAAAGATAGATTCTTTGTGCCCTTCGCAGACTTCTTAAAGCTGCGAACTTCTGTCAAACACAACTTTTGAATTCTCCAAAACTTGCTGTAAAACATCATTTGAATGCCTAATGGGCCTGTCTCTCCCTCAAAAGCCTGTTATGCACCCGTTCTTAGTCCACACCACAACTTTAATTGTATTTATCGAGCCAGACCAGAAATGGTTTACAAAAATTGATCGGATAATAGAAATTGGAATCAAACCGAACATAAATCTGAAATTGGAAAGAAACCGGGCAAAATCTCCCTCCATTTATTCTCTCGTCTTCTTCCTCCTCCTCCTCGAAGAAACTCTGCAAGCACACAGGTGAAAAACCCTTTAATTCATGTATTTTCTCTATTCAACTTCTCTCCTTGCCTCGCCATTTCTCTCTGTATTGTTTTTTCTTTGCCCCATTTTGATCCAAGTTAGGGTTTTCCTGTGACTTGGTTTTTAATTTTCACAAGGATTCTCCTTACTTCACTGTTAGCCATCTCAAGAATAAGGAATCACTTTCTAATTTGACATTTTTGATTGAGATTGAAACAATGTGTGCATTTTTGGAGATTTTTTTTTTTGCTTGTACCTAAGATTCTCAGTCTAACGTTGATTTGACTTCCTGGTTACTATAAAAATCTCATCTTTTTTGGATAATGTTTGCAGATTTATTCATAGGGTTGAGAAGTTTCCACCAATGGATAAACCAAGTCATGAAGAACTAATCAGGTTGAAGATAGAGAATCTCGGCAAATCGATGGAGCAACTCGGAGGTGGTGCCTCTGAGATACTTCTCCGCGTCACTCAGCTGAAAGGAATACAGAAGCACAACGAGATGGTCGAAGCCAACATCAAGCGTAGATCCAAAGAGCTAGAGCTAAAGGTCGAAGCTTTCGAGAAGGAGAAGTCTGAAGCTGGTGACTTGAAGAAGCTGGTGGAAGAGTGTGCGGAAGAGCTGAGGTCGAGGAGAAACGAGCTGACGGGGAAGCTGGACACGTCGTCGAGGATTCAGAGAGAGATCGAGGTGAAGAGGAGCCAGTTGCGGCAGCATTCGGGTGAGATTCAGAGGCTTTACAGCGAGACTAACAAAAAGAGGAAGGAGCTGGCGATGACTCTTGAGCAGGTTAGAGAATCTGAGAAGCAGTTTAAGATGAAGTCGTTGGAGTTAGCTTGTAAAGAGAAGGACTTGGGACGTGTGAGGGAATGTATTGACGTTTCTAATTCTGAGCTTGAGGTGAAACAGAAGATGGTACAGTCGTTAGACAATGAGATTGACTCCAAGTCCAAAGAGTCAAGGGAGATGAAAAAACTGATTGAGCAACAAACCAGTGAGCTTGTTGTCATGCAAAATCAGCATGATTCTATCAGAAGCTCCTCTGAGATGGAAGAAAAGGACATGGATCTGCTTAAGCATCAGATAGAGTCAGAGGAAAAGAAACTCCTTCAGCTCAAGAGAGAAATGGAAGAGGTGGCAGATGTAAAGAAGAAAGACTTGGAGCTGACTCTTTCCAAGATTGAAGAATCTGGGCAGCAGCTTGCGGCTGTGAATGAGAAGCTGGAGTTTCAGCGGAGACAGCTCGAGATGCAGTCAGCTGAGCAAGTTTCTAAACAGATGGAGTTGGAAAGTCTTCGAGAATCAAGCAAGGGCTTCATCTGTGACCTCGAGGTGAAAGAAAAGAGGTTCCAAGAATTAAACAATCTGATAAAGATCGCTGGTGAGCAGCTTGACTTGAAATCCAAAGAGTTGGGGGAGATTGAAAGAGAGATCAAGTTCAAGACACGCTTGAGACAGATGAACACTGTGCTTGTTGAGCGTGAGGAGCAACCCATCAGTGACAGCAGCCAACAAAATGCAGAAGAAGAAACTGAACCGATAGATACTCTCATGCTTGATGAAATCTCAGCTTCTCTTACGCGCCATGAAATCTATAGCATTCTTAGAGATTCACGCAATCCAGCAGAGTTTGTTCTGGAACGTGTGCAGGATGAAATTAGAGAAGGGTCAAGTTTTCAGGACACGTTCTTGGAGACTTTGGTTCTTATTTTTGAGGAGCTCGCCAAAATTCAACAATTGGATGAGGTAGCCGAAACTCAAGGACCAGACAAGTCTCAGCTTCTGCAGCTCCAAGCCACAGAAGTGGCAACTCTGTGGAAAGAGAAGATAACCATTGAAGCTCCAAAATCAACTCTCGAGGTCTTGGCCTTTCTTCTGTTCATCATGGCATTTAAATTAAAGACACTGATCAATGAAGAAGAAACTGCTTTGCTTGCTTGGTCTATTGCTAAATACGAACAGGCTCATATACTCTTTGAGTATCTGAGTATCAACCTTACCATCCGAGGTTAGTTTTCTTAGTCGTGATATAAAGAGAGTTAACGATTATAGACTAATGAAGTGAGATTTAACTATCTTTAATCTTTTGCAGAGGTTGTTGAAGAGCTTATAAAGAAAAGCGAATATATTTCTGCAGTCAGGCTTATATGTTTGTTTACGCTTGATAACGAGGTATCCTTTTCACCTTCAGAGCTCTTGAAAAAAGAGATCATCAGTTTCAGACGTTCTTCCTTGGAAAATAGATCCAGTGAATCCTCCCAGGTTTAATCACTCACCTGATCTTGTAATAGTTAGTCACTGATTTGATTTAGAAATGACCAAATCTATTTTTGGTGTTTTCTTTTAGGAGAAAGAGAAAGATGGTGGAAGACTGAGAGCGATACTTGAACTTGTGGCAGATTACAAGCTTGAAATAGATCTTCCAGGGGACCTCATGGCCAAGCTCATGGTTGAAGGAGAAAGGTCAGTCCCTCTAGTTAGTTTCTCGGTCGAGCATGACACCTCCTCATCAACCACCCCACAAGCTGAGTTGAAGAAGAAACAGTTGGGACAGACGAAAACTGTGCTTGTGAAGCATAATGGTGTGGGTGAGGAGAATCTTGGTAAAGCTTTCTTATCTCTATCTCTATTTCTTTCCCCTTCTTTTTATTGATAAAAGACAAACTTTCTGGTTCTATTTATAGGTTATGTGACGGCTTGTTATTGGAGTTTCAGGTACAACTTTGCCAGCTGATGTTAATTTCCATCAATCTCCGAGCATCCTCCAGTCACACGGATCAGAGGAGAGGGAACTGAAGAAAAAAAGGTTACACTCATCAGGAGGAGGGATTGCTAATTAAGTGTTAAAAATAACCGTAGTTATATGACTGTGTCTGAGGTTAATAAAATATGTTATTTGCATCTTGTAAGTTCTAATGATATGGTCTGTAAGTGGCTCATTATAAGTCAGCTGCTGTTTGGTGACTATCCTTCTTGTGTCCCTCACAGGCTCCTTCATGAGTACAGTCCTCACTTTCAGATTCCAGCTGGGGTTTATGGTTTCAAGTAGGCCTGGGCACTTTGACCGATACCCGAAACCATACCCGAACCGACCCGAGTAATCCGAACCAAAATCCAATACCCGAACAGATATTGAGATAGGAGAGATTGGATATCCGAACTCAAATGGGTTATATCCGAATCCGAAAGAATATCCGAAGATTACTGAACATATATATACTTAACCTAATATTTCTAGTTTACTTCTTTCATTTTATTCAAAATATTTATATTGATAAACACATAGTTTAAGATCAGATAATATACATATAATTCTAATAATGGATTGTTACTTACTTGAAAAACATGTCAAGTTTTTTGTTTCTGCATTAACAAATATTGCATCCAAAATTTCAATACAATAATCAAATTAATGTTTTTTTAGATTTAAATTTTATCTCTAAATTTATTAATCATTTAATCTATTAAAAATTTTAAAAACTAGTTAAGTTAAATGTATATTTTAGATATAAGAAATTTGAACAATGCAAAATTTGATTTTTTTCTTTGAAAATCTAAATATCCGAACCCGATCCGAAATAACCGAAACCGAACAAAAAAATATCCGAATCTAATCCAAATTATAGAAATACCTAAACGAGTTCTATTTTCCTATATAAAATACCCGATCCGAACCCGAACGGATATCCGAACATCCGCTCTAAATCAAGGAAAGATATATATCCTTTGAGTCCTAGGAGATTTAACTAAAAGCCCATTGGGCCTCTTTCTTCTCCAAATAAGCCACATATACCTTTAACGTTCGTTTTCGTCGGACTTTTTTTTTTTTAGAAAAAAGGGACCTTTTCCTCGGACTTGGGTCAATTCTCCCTCCACCTCGTCGTCTTCTTCCTCCTCGTACTCAAAAGAAACTCTGCTAGCAATAGCATACAGGTTTTACTTCCGAAGTTGTCCTCTCTCTATATAACATTTCCTTTTCTCCTTTCTCCACACTTTCTCACTGTATTTATTTTCTTCTTGCCTCATTATGATTACAAAAAATTAGGGTTTCCGATTTCTTCCTGGGTGACTTGGTTACTTAGACTAGATTCTTCTTTTGTTCAATCGTTTAACATTTGAAATTTCTGGTCGAGATTGTATTGCATTTCTAGAAACTTGTACCTACCGTTAAAACCTCATCTCATGTTTGCAGAGTTGAAGTTTCCATCAATGGAAAAAGCAGAGAAGATTTTCAAATCAGTTGAGGAACTAAGAGGCGGCGCCACCGAGGTGCTGTCCCGCGTCACTCAGCTGAGAGGTGTACTTAAGCATAACATGATGGTGGAAGCCAAGAACAAGAGCAGGTCTCAAGAGCTGCAGAGTCTGAGCTCAGACCTCGCCAAAAGAGTCGAGATTTTCGAAAAGGAGAAAGCTGAAGCCGGTAACCTTAAGAAACTGGTCGAAGAGTGTTCCCAAGAGCTGAGGTTAAAGAGAAACGAGGTGACGGCGAAGGAGAAACAGTGGGAGCATTTGGCTGAGCTTCAGAGGCTTTGCGGCGAGGAGACGGATAGAAAGAAGGACGAGTGGGGGTTGGTTCTTGAGGGGATTAGAGAATCTGAGAAGCGGCTTGTGGTGTTGAAAGAGGAGCTTGAGGTGAAGTCGTTGGAGTTAGGTTCTAGAGAGAAGGACTTGGGGGTTGTGAGAGAGGCTATCGCGCTTTCGAGTTCTGAGCTTGAGCTAAGGAGGAAGATGGTGAGATCTCTGAACAATGAGATAACGGTTTGTGCTCAGAAGATTGACTCCAAGTCCAGAGAATCAGGGGAAATCCAAAAGCTGATTGAGCAACAGACCAGTGAGCTTGTTGGTATGGAGAGGAGACACAAGGAGATGTTGGAGAGTATTAAAGCAGCAGAGACTGAAGCAAGTGGTTTTTATGTAAGGTCTGAAAGGTGTAGGCAGGAGATTGAAGATAAACAAAAGGAGCTAGATGTGCTTAAGAATCAGATAGAGTCGGAGGAGAAGAAACTGGTTCAGGTTAAGGGAGAAATGGAAGAGGTCACAGGTTTAAGGAAGAAAGATTTGGAGCTGACTCTTTCCAGGATTGAAGAATCTGGCCAGCAGCTTGCTGCTGTGAATGAGCAACTTGATCTGAAATCCAAAGAGTTGGAGGAGATTGAAAGAGAGCTTAAGCTGAAGAGATGCTTGAGACAAATGAACACTGTCTTTGTTAAGCGTGAGAAGGAGCCAATCAGTGACAGCAGCAGCCAACAAGATGCAGAAGAAGAAACTGAACCGATAGATACTTTCATGCTTCATGGAATCTCAGCTTCTCTAATCTCCAGCGTTCTTAGAGCTTCACCTAATCCAGCAGAATTTGTTCTGGAACAAGTGCAGGATGAAATTAGAGAAGGGTCAAGTTTTCAGGACACGTTCTTGGAGACTTTGGTTCTTATTTTTGAGGAGCTCGTCAAAATTCAACAGTTGGATGAGACAGCCAAAACGCAAGGACCAGACAAGTCTCAGCTTCTGCAGCTCCAAGCCACAGAAGTGGCAACTCTGTGGAAAGAGAAGATAACCATAGAAGCTCCAAAATCAACTCTCGAGGTCTTGGCCTTTCTTCTGTTCATCATGGCATTTAAATTAAAGACACTGATCAATGAAGAAGAAACTGCTTTGCTTGCTTGGTCTATTGCTCAATGCAAGCAGGCTCCAATACTCTTTGAGTATCTGAGTATCAACCTTACGATCCGAGGTTAGTTTTCTTAGTCGTGATATAAAGAGCGTTAAAGACAATAGACTAATGAAGTGATAGATTAACTATTTTTAATCTTTTGCAGAGGTTGTTGAAGAGCTTATAAAAAAAAGCGAATATATTTCTGCGTGCAGGCTTATATGTTTGTTTACGCTTGATAACGAGCTATCCTTCACACCCTCAGAGCTCTTAAAGAAAGAGATCATCAATTTCAGACGTTCTAGCCTTGAAAATAGATCCACTGGATCCTCACAGGTTTAACACTCACCTGATCTTGTGATTGATTAGTCACTGATTTGATTTAGAAATAATCAAATCTATGTTTTGGTTTAGGCGAAAGAGAAAGATGGTGGAAGACTGAGAGCTATACTTGAACTTGTGGCGGATTACAAGCTTGAAATAGATCTTCCAGGGGACCTCATGGCCAAACTCATGGTTGAAGGAGAAAGGTCAGTCCCTCTAGGTAGTTTCTCTGTCGAGCATGACACCTCCTCTTCATTAACCCCACAAGCTGAGTTGAAGAAGAAACAGTTGGGATCCTCATCAACCACCCCACAAGCTGAGTTGAAGAAAAAGAAACAGTTGGGACAAGTGAAAACTGTGCTTGTGAAGCATACTGGTGTGGATGAACAGAATCTTGGTAAGCTTTCTTATCTCTATCTCTTTCCCCCCTTTTTTATTTTGATAAAAGACACAGTTTCTGGTTCTATTTATAGGTTGTTATGTAATGGTTTGTTATTAGAGTTTCAGGTACAACTTTGACAGCTGATGTTAATTCTCCCAGCAATGAGGCGAAGGAACAGAAGAAAAGGTTACACTCAAGCTAATCAATACTATTAAAATAACCGTAGTTATATATGACTGTGTATGATGTTATAACAAATCTTATTTGCATCTTGTAAGTTCTCTAATGTTATGGTCTGTGAGGCTAACTAGTAGACAACTAAACACAGTGTATGGGCTCTTGTTAAATCGGTATCGCTGTTGTTGTCTATGGCTCGAACCCTTTGATAGTATTATTCGTATCACGTTGTTTTTGCTAACCGATAAGTTCTTAGCACTAAGCCAATTTTAAAATCACAAATAACACTGCAAAATTATCACCTCGTTAAGGTAGATTAGTGTATAGTAATAGTAAAAGAATAAATATTTTAATATTCTGAAACTCGTGGAAAATGTCTATAATTTTTACTAGTGGATGACAGATTGTTAATTCATTTTTACTACTGGTTAATAACCGTATAAACGTGTGAAAAAATTGGTTTAGGGGTAAAATAAAATAAAAATAAAATAAATTTCCCTCCTTTTAATTTTTTTCATTTCCCTCTCCGTTCATCATTTTTTTTGGCCTCGACGCCTTTCGAATTCTAGGGTTCTGGATATTATTATCGGTTCCTCTGAACTAAATCTCGTCGGCGGATTCTGTGTGTTTTTTCTTTTATTCTAGGATTTATAGTTTCTTTCTCCCCACCCGTTGCTCGCCTCGTTTTGATCGGAAACTCACACATGCATTTGATCTCTCCTGTTGATTTGATAAAAATTGCAGCTAGCTTCTCTCCGTAGATGCATTGTTTTCAGATCGCACGAGCTTATTCGCAGTGATTTCGCTGTTTTCTGGGTAAGACCAATCGTCCGTACGATTTCGTTTCTCCCCCTTAGTGTTTTGAGTGTTCCTAGCTATTCGATCAAATTGCTGTTCCACTCTAAGATTGATTTCGATTGTTGTTGCTTGCTTTTCAATGGGACTTGGTTTGATGAAATCTCATCTTAGTTATCTCTTGTTTTTGTGGTTTTTGCAGGCTTTAATCCTCTCAGTCTACACTTTCAAGCCTATTTTGAAATCATGTATGCGATGAAGGATGTGTGCATTGTTCACAGTTCTGGTCACTGAAGTGGTAAGCACTGAGTTAAAGTCTTGCTCTACACTGATTCTTAGAGTGATTAGAAACCGTTTGGTTTACAAGTTATAACAATGTCAGTGCAACTGTATTTGTGTATGCAGGGACTCTAGAATTTTCGGCTCCTTTACTATCCTTAGCTGACTTGGGAGGTTTGGTTTAGAGAGGTTTTATAGCTGCAATGGATTGCAACAAAGAAGAGGCTACAAGGGCGAAAAATCTAGCAGAGGAAAAGATGAGGGCTAGTGATTTCGTTGGAGCCCATAAACTGGTCACGAAGGCTCAGAGACTCTTCCCCGAGCTTGAAAACATACAGAAGATGATAACCGTGTGTGATGTGCATTCTTCTGCAGACAAGAAAATCAAGGGGCTTGACGATTGGTATGGTATCCTCCAGGTTCAGCCTTCTGCTGATTTCGACGCAATCAAGAAGCAATATAGAAAGCTTTGCCTGCTTCTCCATCCGGATAAGAACAAGTTTCCTGGTGCGGAAGCTGCTTTCAAGTTTGTCGGGGAAGCAAACAGATGTCTCTCTGATGAGATCAAACGGTCTCAGTATGATGTCAGATACAGATCGCATTCTCTGGTTGCTAGCAGGCAGTCGAATGCAAGCGCTCGTTGCAACTCTTCATCTGCAAATGCTGCTTCAGTGAATATTGCAAGTGGATTAACGTTTTGGACGTGTTGCAGAAACTGTGGCCACAGGTACAAATACTTGAGAGTTTATTTGAACCAAGTTATGCACTGTTCCTCTTGCCAGAAATCTTACACTGCTTGTAACATCGGGTATGATGGGGTGCCATTTAGTAGTTCAACCGCTGATGCAAAACAGTTTCAAGATCAAGAGATATCTCGGCAGCATCCTTTTACAGGAGCAGAATCAGGAAGTTCAGCAGCTGCGAAGACTAAGAATGGGACAGTCAGAAAGAAACCCAACAAGAGAAATCAGAAAAAACAGAAAAGAGGGACCGGTGAGAAGAAAGCCAAGAAAGATGAGGGCTGTACAGAGAGGGGCGCTGAAAGAGGAAGAGCCCAGAAACGTGAGTCAGTTACAAATAATTCTGTGGAAGTACCTAAACCTGATGTATTGAAGCCGCAGCCTGAAGTAAAAGAACCTGAGACTAGTGCAGCAGCTGAGATGAATAAGAATGGGACAGTCGGAGGGAAACTCAACGAGAGGGAGCAGGAGAAACAAGGTGCTGGTGACAGGAAACCCGAGAAAGATGAGGGACGTACGGAGAATGACGCTGAAGGAGCAGGACCCCAGAAAGGTTCTGAAATACCTAAACCAGATATACTGAAGCCTCAGCCTGAAGTAAAAGAACCGCAGACTAGTGTAGGAAAGTCAATGCCTGATTTATCTGCTCCAAAGATGAACCAGCCAGCCAAAAAGAGGAGAAAATCTGTTGAGGAATCCTGTACGAGTTTTGAAGTTGATGGCTCTGACACTGCTGTGGATAAAACAGACACGGATGAATGTAATAAGAGGATGTTCTCAAGTAGCAAGCCGCAGGTTTCTTATGCAGAGAAGAGAGACAATGGTGATTCTGTAATCCCTCCGACAAAAAAGACAAAATCAGGTTGTGAAGTTGAGTCTGATGTTAATACAAAGCAAACGGTCGAGGATAATACGTCACCGGAACTTGCTGATAAAGGAAAAGCCAAGAAAAGTGAACATTCTGGAAAGAAAAATATCTTGTCAGCTAAGAACAAAGAGAGTGAAGATTGTGTTCACAGTGGAGAAGACTCAGCTTTGTCGAGCAAGATGGGTGAAGCTGAAAATGGACACAAAGCTGATGAAAATGGCAATACGCTGCATATACCTGATCCAGAATTTAATGGATCAGAATTTAATGTGTTTGAAGATGAAAGGAAACCAGAAAATTTCGCAGTCAATCAAGTGTGGTCTACCTGTGATTCTAGAGATGGTATGCCAAGGAGATATGTTCGGGTAAAGAAAGTGTTGGCTTCCGGTTTCAAGCTGCTTGTTACCTACTTAAAGCCTGTTCAGGAAAACAATGACGAAGATATTCCAGTTGCATGGGGAAAGTTCAATAATGGAGAAACAAAGGATGTCGCAAACCTCGCAATTTTTTCAAGTCAGATGCTTCACTCGGTCTGCAACAGGGTTGTTTCCATTTATCCAAGGAAAGGAGAAATTTGGGCTATGTTCATGGATTGGGATGAGGAATCGAACACTCCAGGAAATCATGAATTGCCATATAAGTTTGACTTCGTGGAAATTGTGAACGAGTTTAAAGAAGAGGTTGGTATTGGAGTGGCCTATTTAGGAAAAGTTAAAGGGTTTGTTTCCCTTTTTCAGCGGGAGGCGAAGAATAACGTGTGTCAGATTCAGTTTTCTCCAGAACAGATGCTTAGATTTTCTCACAAAGTTCCAGCAGTCAGAATGAATGGAATGGAGAAAGAATCTGTTCCAGCTGGCTCATATGAACTGGACCCGGCTGCACTGCCAAAAGATATATTTCAGGTTGATGTGGAGATGGATAGTGAGACCATAAAAGGAAAAGCTGATGCCCTTTATCCTGAAGCTCCGGAGACTGAAGTGAAAGACAAGCCTGATCTAGAGATCCTTCCATCTCCAAGAAAACGTCAAAAATCTGACGATGAGGGTGGATGCAGCAACCATGATAAGGTTTGTTCAACATCCGTGTCAATTGGGGAAGTCGAAGGCGAAGCCAGCAGAACCAGTGATTCTTCTTCTAGTCCAGTTAATAAAAAGAGCACACCGAGCGGGTCCAGAGAGAGTGGGGAGGCGTCAGATGCCTTCAAACTGCGAAAATCTCCTCGTCTTCAAACAGCTTCAAGTCAACAAATAGAGGAGAAGAAAAGTGCTGAACAAGGCGATAAGATGAAATCCCCAAAGGCAACTGATGAGGTTCTCGTGACAGATTTTTTGGGACTAAAAGAATCTCCCATAGGCATACAGCAACAGGTAGGAGAAGGCTCTAAGAAAAGAGGACCCAATGGTGAATCCAAGCAGAATGATTTGTCAGCTCAGTTGGATGGTTCTATTCATAAGTCACTTGAGAGAACTCCTGCGTCATCAAGTTGCAAAACGCCCCAAAGAAATGCCTACGACTTCAAGAACGAGAGATCTGAGGACAAATTCAAAGTTCATCAGATATGGGCTATTTATAGCAATGACAAGGGATTGCCTACAGATTACGTGAGGATCAAGAAAGTGGAAACCAAGCCTGAACTCGTGTTACACGTGGTCCATATGGAGCTGTGTCAACCATCGACAGAATCCGTAACCCGCTCTGTGTCATGTGGGGAGTTCAAGCCGGAAACTGGAAAACCCAAAATCCTTCCTCTGACCAGCTTCTCACACCGGGTCAAACCTTTTGACAGTAAGAAGAAGATAGTCAAAGTATACCCAAGGAAAGGTGACATCTGGGCTCTGCGTAAGAACTGTGATAGCACCAATGAAGAACATGATATTGTAGAAGTGGTGGAAGGTTACTGTGAAGGGAAGAGCATAAAGGCGATGGCTTTGACATCTAAAGGCTTCAGTTCTGTATACATGAGGAAGCATGGGTCAGATGCGGGTTGTTTAGAGATTCCAAAGGCGGAAATGAGTAGGTTTTCTCATCAGATTCCGGCTGTCAAACAGGAGAAGAGAGCAACAAGGCTAGCTGAAGGAGGATACTGGGAGCTTGACCCTGCAGCAATTCCAGGTCGCACCACCATAGTCATAGACTGACCAACAGTTCAGCAAGTGTGCGTTCTGTTTCTTATATTCATAGTAGATCAAGTGTTATTTTCAGCAAGTGGAACTTAAAGTTTGGCGACTGTCGAGAAAAATATAAGATTATAGTAATGCCTTTTGTTGGGGTTAGCTTATGAGTTATGACTTGTTTGCAGACTCTGTTTCTCTGTCATAACTCTTTTATGTTTCTCTTTCAAACGCTAGAATCAGTTAAAACCAAACGCTTAAAGTAGTTAACCAACTACACATACAAAAGAGTTTTAACTATTCAGACTTGGGTTTTGATTTGCACGAAGTACTTGTTCTTGACGATAAAGGGAAGACAATCTCAGACACATTCTGGAAACTTCCTCTATCATACATATTCCGTTTCACTATAGCTTTAGCTTTGGCCTCTGCTTCATCATCATGGTCATGGGGAGAGGATCTTCCACAAAGCCCAAAGCATTTGCGTTTCTTCACTTCGCAATATGGCGTTCCAGCCTTGAGAGCCGCAGAGCTTGCCTTTGCTTCGCTGAGCTTCTTCCTCCAGCTTATGTACTCTCTCCACTTAAATGTCTATCCAAAAACACACAAAACTGTTATTTTAGCGGGAGAAAAATGGTATGATATATATAAAATCTAGAGAGGCTGAAAATTTTACAGACCTCGTTAGTTGTTGTGTTGGTTAAGCAGAGGTTTAAGTGGTAAGCAAAGAAGCCAGCGAGGAGGAGCGAAACAACAGCAAGAAACACCATCAGAAGTATTTGGGTGTTGTATGTAGCAACCAACCACTGTTTCCAAGATAATGAAAATTTTGATATACACTAATAGATTTCCACATACGAGAGACATTAGAGAGATTGAGAGACGTTAGTTAAGGTCTACTAGCCTGTAAAACTCGAGGAGCTAAGTTGCGGAAAGAATTATCTACACCGTAATAGACTGCAGAGAAGAGAAAGACCAGATTAGGAAGATATGATTGTTTAACACAACAAAGAGGGGTCATGTTTGATGTATACCTGTTAAGATATGTACAACACGGAGTTCTTTCACTCGTCCAGCAAGAATAAACCCAATGGCTATTGCTCCGTACAAGCAAAGAAGTAAATGCCTACAAAATCACTAAATAGCCATTTAGTTAACAAAGAAACGATGAGAGGACACAGCACCACAAGATGTAATCTTTCATTCAAAGAATGAAAAGCTCACCAAAAGAGGAAAGCCATGAAATATCTGGTATTCCTTTCTCCAATACAGTTATTCTGAAGAAAGCTCACATCAAAAGACATGTAGATAATATAAAAGAAGTAAACAGAGCATGGTGGGTTTAAGTACAAACCATCCAGCCACAGTGATGGTCAAACCGAGCTACACAGCGGTTGCATATGCTGCAATGCTTGGATCTAGCAGGCCTTAACAACCAAAACAAAGTAAAAGCTTAGCACAAATCATATATGCTATTTAATTAGTTTAGCAAAGAATATCGATGCACTCACTTTGGGAGTCTACAAGTCGAACATTCTTTCTCAGAGTAAATGATGTCATCATAAGGGTAAGCAGAAATGTACTGTGAAACATTGGCAGCGTTCACCGTACCTGGATCAGAAAAGCTTGTTAATAAGAAAAGTATGACACCCATAACAACAGCCAGAAAGCTCGTGTACCTACAAGGATAATAGCTGATTCAACATGTAAACTCTGGACTCGAAAATTTTCACAAAAAAGAAAGTAAAAGAAGGAATGGCTGTTACTTGTGAAAATCGCCAATATAGTATCCAGGTATATAGATGAAGGAAGACTGTGCAATCAGAAAGTATACTGATCCGATAATAGCTATGTATATGATCTACAAAACAACAATGGAGTATATATAAAGATTGCCACTTTGGTAAGCATTCAGATTCACTAGCTAAACCACTCAAGATCCTCTTAACATCAAGTATGAATCACAACATCAACCAGCTATTCATCTGCTAGTTAAATTGGATCAAACAGAAGACACTAAGAAGAAGAAGAAAGATACAAACTTGCAATATGGGATTAGGACGGTCGCAACAGAACTGCTCCACCGTTAAGACAACGTCTGTTCCCTTGGAACCAAACACCATTCCGACAAACCTCCTGCAAACAAATCAACGACAGAGCAAGATCAGAGGAACTATAAATAAAAAAAAGTAGTGAACTGAAGAATGGTCAATGGAGGTGAGAAGAAGAGTACAGTAAGTAAGCATAGGCTCCGCGAGTGAGGAAGTAGTGAATCCATTGAAAAGGTGTGCCTTTGAAGATTGGCCATTGACCACAGAGGAAAGAGATGATCACCGTCAACGTCATCACTCCGTGAACTACCAATAGCCACGGTATCGCCATTGTCGATCCTCCGATCGTCTGAAAGTCCAACTCTTTTCCTCTCTCTCGCTCTCTTGTTAACATATATGCAGTTTCAGAACATTAGGGGCTGATTTGCAAATTAAGTAAACTACAAGGGTATAAACGCAATATTTATGTTAGTTATGATGGTGGCAAACATTCTCTACTCTTTACATTAACAGAGCACTAACATACTTAAAACTTAAAAGCATATGGTTTTAGCAAACACAAGAGCAAGAACATGAACTCGATGAAACTCACCATATAAGTACAAAGACTCATGTCTTAAAAAAACAAACTAAACATAAAAAAAGACATCCACAGCTCTCCTTCAGTTGCATCAGACTTGCACTAAACTCAAACCAAGACTACGACGGCTTATGCCCTCCTCTTCTTTAACATCCAAAGCTTCAAGATAATCCCTAGGAATAGCAGCAGGGTCTAGCTCGAAAGAGCCAGCTGGGACACCTTCCTTCTCATCACCATTCAACTCAAAAGATGGCACTCTATGCGAGAACCTAAGCATCTCATCAGATGGTACCATTCTTTGGAGAACTATATTTTCCTCAGCACATTCATACATATCTTGCTCAGCAACTTGGTACACTGACGTAAACCCCTCTACTCTCTCAAGATAAGCCACTCCAATGCCATGAACACTGTCGAACTCAGACAAGACCAGGACGAAGTCGTAGCTGTAAGGACGCTTTTGCTGCTTCCAGTTGTCACGGTTCCAGTCTCTGAAGAGTGCCCATGTCTCCCCTTTCCTCGGGTTTATGGTGATGGTCTTCTTGTTGCCTGCTGTTCTGATGTGATGATGCATCAGATGAGAGAACACCAAGTGGCTTCTTGTGGTTTTGTCACCGTATTTGAACTTCCCACAAGCAATGGGAGCTGGCTTCCCCTGGCTGCTTTCTGCTGATTGTAAGACAGATTCAAGCCATGTCACTTCCACTCTCTGCTGACGCTCCAGAATTCTCCTGATCCGAGCATAGAATCGTGGCATGTGATCGAGAGTATCATAGAGAGCCCATACTTGACCCACGGAGAAAGAGCCCATTGTGTTGTTGAAATCGTTGAAGTCTGCATCAAGGCAGTTGTATGGCTCAGGTTCCTCATCAGCTGCATCGTCTATGTATATAACTTCATAAACCTCTCTTCCATTTTCTTCACTTGCAGATGCAGATGCATAATCATAACTTGTCCTCCCATACAGCCCACAATCCGAATCTGTTTCCTTCTCTCTAATGGGTTTGTACCTTTTTCCAGTGTGAATGAGAGGATTGTCCTCTCTATCATTCTCAGCAAACAATGAAGTCTCACATTCATTCCTTGATCTCTTCCTATTCTCAGCTTGTATTGATCGTTCAGCAAACTCTTTCTCCTTCCCTTTAAGCAATTCCTCTCTTTCTTCAAGCTCCTTCTCCTTGAGCTCAAGAGACCTCATCTTGACTCCAATTTCTTTGGCCTCTGAGTCTTGTGTCTGTTGAAACTGCTCTTCCCTCTTCTCCAGCTCAGTAGACTTCTCCTTGAAGGTTTCATCAAGCGAGCTAAGCACCTTCTCCCTAGCTTCAAGCTCACTCATTATCTCTTCGACTTTCTTCTCCTTGAGCTCAAGATACTCCCTCTCCACTTCAACATCTCTGTCTTTGAGTTGAAACTGCTCTTCCCTCTTCTCCAGCTCATTAGATCTCTCTCGAACGTTCTCATCAAGCAAGCTAAGCACTTTCTCCCTTGCTTCAAGCTTCTCTGACCTAGCTTGAACCTCTCTCTTTAGAGCACCATTAACGGAGCATCTTAGGGAAGTGCTTAGGGACTTTTTGATTTAAAAAAAAGGAAAAGTGATTAATTAGAGAGAATACGACGCTTAATTAAGCGTTTGATGAAGCGGTGCTTCTGGGACACGTGTTGTCCAGAGAAAGACTCTTTCTCTCTCTCTCACCAAAGCTCTTCATCTCCTCTTTTCTGTCTCTCTCTCGTCGAGTCCGACGAAAACCTTTCTTCCTCGACGAAATCGACGCCTCCTCGACGCCTCTGTTATCAATCGACGATGATGTCCTCGTCTCTCTCGCTCTCCTCTCGGCCTCCTCGTAATCAATCGACGATGATCTCTCCTCGTCTCTCTCGCTCTCTCGCTCTCCTCTCCGCCTCGTCGATGAAATCGACGATGATCCAACCTTGTCTCTCTCGTTCGCCCCTCGACCTTCTCGTCGATGAGCAACGACTCGTGTCTCCTGGACGATGGATCTCACGGCGTCTCGCGGTGTCGATGTTGCCGAGGAAGAAAATCCTCCATCTCTCCTCTACGAAATCAAAAGATAGGTAAAGCTACGAATCGTTCTTTGATATTCATATTAGTTTGTTGTGTTCGTTCGTGCTCTTATGATTTGTCTCTGTCTTATGTTATTCGGATGGATGGAGCAAGAGATGAAGGTTCCTCAAACAAGACGACTACACAGAAGCATCCGTGATTCTCTTCTGTAATACAGGTAAAACTTCAAGACGCATTGTGTTTTATTTGAGTCGTTTATCAATTCTCTCTGCCTCTTGTGTTTGTTTTTTGATATTGACTGATCTATTTTTTTAAAAAGCTTTGTGTTTTATGGGTTGGTTGTTTATGAATTGAGTGTATGGTTGTGTGATTAATGTATTAAATTTGAATCCTTGCTCTGTTACTGATTTTAGATTTCCTTCTGTAGAGGAGTAGTGCATTCGATGGAGCAAAACAGGAAGGCTCGTTTGCAAGCAGAGGATTGCTTTCCCTGGATCAAAACAGGTAAATGTTTTTATCTTTTTGAAGTCATTGTTTGGTCTGTTTGCGTTAGGTAGGTAATGTGTTTGGTCTGTTTGCATTGATGGTAATTAGTTCGGATGTGTTAGGTAGGTAATGCTTTAGTTAAATGCACAGGTTAAATGAGTAGCTTTTGTTTGAATTGTCGATAATAAATGGTAGATATGTGTTTGATTATGGTTGTGAAAGGGTAATAAATAGAATGTAGATACATGTCATTTCTCTTTAAAAACCTCCATTGAAAACACTTAAAAACACTTAAAAGCTCTTCAAAACTCTTTAAAACTCCTTCTTTCTTTCCATCTCCAACAGATTCCTATCTGTTTTTCTCTACTCATTCACTTCCGAAATGAATTTTACTCCTTCAACTCAGCCTTCAAACTCTGTCTTAGGCAGTCAAGCCACGGACTGTGAAAACAGTCAAGCACTGCCTAATTCCAGAAAGACTTGGGCGCATTCAGACGATGTGCTGCTCATCAGCTCGTGGTTAAACACGAGCAAAGATCCCGTTGTAGGGAACGAGCAAAGGTCTGATGCTTTCTGGAAAAGAATAGCTGTGTACTACTCTGCTAATCGTGATGCCTGTGATAAGAGAGAGGCAACTCACTGCAAGAACCGTTGGCAGAAGATCAATGACCAAGTATGCAAGTTTTCAGGAGCATATGAGGCTGCAACCAGAGAGAGAACCAGTGGGGAAAATGAGAATGATGTACTCAACCGAGCACACAATATATTCTTCACTAACCATCAAAAAAAATTCACTCTTCAGCATGCTTGGCAACATTTGCGTCACGACCAGAAGTGGTGTGCCGTCTCTACTGCTAAAAAAGAAGTAAGCTCCAAGAGGAGGAGGTGTGAGGATGGTTCCCATTCAGCCAGCTCTAAAGCAACAGAAGTAGATTCTGCTCTTGATGATGATGGAACAACTCGTCCAGCAGGTGTAAAGGCAGCAAAGAAAGGCAAAAACAAAGTAACTGAAGTTGAGCTGGCTGACTTTCAAAAAATGTGGGCCGTAAAGAAGCAGGATTTAGAGGTGAAGGAAAGGCTGTCCAAGATGAAGGTATTGGACAGTCTCATTGCAAAGACATCACCTCTCGCGGATTATGAAGAAGATTTGAAGAAGAAGCTCATTCAGGAGTTGATGTATAATTAGTTTAAGTACTTTGGGTTTGTCTTTGTCTTGTTCGTGTTTGGTTTGGTTTAAGTAGTTTAAATGTTTCTGTTGGTCTATTTAGTTTAAGTTGTTTGGTTTCTGTTGGTCTAATTAGTTTATGTGTAAGTGTTACTTGTTCCATAAGTTTCTGTTATATATTTATATATAATGTGTTCTGATATTGGTTTGTGTTTTTTTTCTTGTCAGCTTGTATCACGGACAGGAAGATGTCAAAGAAAAACACGGACAGTGAAGCTTGTGACCACACGGACAGTCAAGCCATTTGTTGTTGTTGACAGCTTGTGTCACGGAGCATATGTGTATTTTGTTTTCTTGTATCAGAATTGTCCTTGTCCTCTTCTGTGCATTGTTGTTTCCTTGTATCACAGACAAGCTTGTATTATTTTGAATGTACTTTTTGTTTCACGGACTTGTTGCATCATTTTCCCATTATAAAGCTTTGCAACACATGCATCTCTCTTTACTTGTATTCTCTTTTCTCTCTTTACAAAGCTTTGCAACACAGACTCAAGTTCTCTCAAACCAAACTCTTTCAAATACTTTCATCATACAAAACCACTACCACAAACCATCTCAAGCTCTCTTTCTTTTATTCTCACCAAAGTTTCTCAATTTTTTATAATATTCTCACCAAAGTTTCTCTATATATGGCTTCTTCATCTCAAAACAATCTAGATGAATCATTTGATGATGCATTTGATGAAATGTTTGATCAAAAATTTGATCAGGCCTTTGAGAATTTGGCCATCCGTTTTGAGCAACAAGACCGAAGGACAAAAAGAAAAAAACGAGCTTATATTGAAAGACATCGGGAGGAAGGACATGTTCGTTTATGGAATGATTATTTCAGTGAAACTCCAACGTATCCTGATAATTATTTCCGACGACGTTTTAGAATGAACAAGACATTGTTCACGCAAATTGTGAATCGACTCTCCACCGAAGTTGATTTCTTTCGCCAAAAGGAAGATGCTATTGGAAGGCGTAGTCTCTCTCCACTTCAGAAGTGTACAGCAGCCATTCGTCTATTGGCATATGGTAGCGCTGATGCGGTCGACGAATACCTCCGAATCGGTCAAACTACAAGTCGGTCATGTTTGGAAAATTTTGTGGAAGGAATAATTCAATTGTTCGGCGATGAGTACCTAAGAAGACCAACACCGGCTGATCTTGAACGTCTACTTTATATTGGAGAGAAACGTGGATTTCCCGGTATGATAGGAAGCATCGACTGTATGCATTGGGAGTGGAAGAATTGTCCCACCGCTTGGAAAGGGCAATATTCTCGAGGTTCGGAAAAACCAACAATCGTTTTAGAGGCGGTTGCTTCATATGATCTTTGGATATGGCATGCATTTTTTGGACTTCCAGGTACCTTGAATGATATCAATGTTCTTGAACGTTCACCTGTTTTTGATGATGTCATAAACGGTAAAGCTCCACGAGTCACTTACTCCGTCAATGGAACAGAGTATCGTTTGGCTTACTATCTCACCGACGGTATTTACCCAAAATGGCCAACTTTTATCCAGTCTATTCGACTCCCACAAAGCCCGCAAGCTGTTTTATTTGCTCAACGTCAAGAAGCTGTCCGAAAAGATGTCGAGCGTGCATTTGGAGTCTTGCAAGCTCGCTTTGCCATTGTTAAAAATCCAGCACTTTTTTGGGATAAAGTCAAAGTTGGGAAGATTATGAGAGCATGTATCATACTTCATAATATGATAGTAGAAGACGAACAAGATGTGATAGAAAACGAAGGAGATGTGGAGGTTCACTATGATGTTTCAGAATTCCAAGAAGGAGAAGACACCGGAAGTTCAGATGTGAACAACGAGTTTGATACAGATAACCGTTCAAGGATCCCCGATACGATGCATATTCGAACTACAATCCGTGACAGACAACGACATGAACAACTCAAATCGGATTTGGTTGAACATATTTGGCGTAGATTTGGACATGATGGAGACAACAACTGATCTCGGGACAAGATTTCAAATTATTCTCGTTTATTGACTACTCTTTGTTTTTATGTTTTTTAATAAATCTATGTTTCAAATGTTATCTTTTAATATGTTTTATATAATAAATAAATTTTATCTTAAATAAAATTATGTTTAATATTTTATTTTTTTAAGAACCCCTAAATAAGATACTTGCATTGGAGGACATTAATTACAGGTTGCTTAATAAAAGTGCTTAAATTCATTTATTATTAAAAAATTGCTTAAGCACCCCATTTTAAGCAATGGGGTTAATGATGCTCTTAGCTCTTCACGTTTCTTTGCCACTGATTCCTCACACAGTTTCTGTTGCTCCTTGAGTTGAGCAACCACTTCCTTGGTCTGCATCTCAAGAACCAGTGTCAACAACTCTGCTTCCAAAGACACTTTAAAATCAGAATCCTTTTCTCTCTCCTGCAGCTCCAGGGTCTGTATCCTCACAGCTTCCTCCATCATCTCCTTGAACTCGTTCACCTGAAGCGAGAGATCTAGCATCCCAGTAGCTGTCTCTGTAACCTGACTCAAGAACTCTTCCCCCAAATCCTCATCCCACCTAAGGTTTTAGTCCCATCAAACAAAAAAAAGACAAAGGAACTAAGAAACCAAGAGAGACAGACCAAACACATTCCTCTATTGTCCTAAAAAGTAAGAGACTTACTGATCCTGCTCCGGCGGTGAGGACTCAGGTTCCATGGTGGTGATCTAGATACTTACGAAAGCAAAAAAAAAAGTTCGAAACTTTAAGAATGTGTGACCAAGGAAGAAGAAGAAGAGATAAGGTCTGATGAAGAAAAGAGCTTCCTTTTAGCTTCTATTACTGAGAGAAGAAGAGAAGAAGGAGAAAGGCAGACTTTTTATCTTTACTTGAAATGGAAGGGAGAAAGAAAGCACAGAGACCTTTCTTATTTCGTGCAATTTTGTTTTGATTTAAGACCGTTGGATCAACTTAAAAGATCTCGTCCGTTGGATTGTGAATACAAAAAACATGACGTAAGATTTGCTTTTGACTGTCAATGTTGTACATATTTTTTTTTTTGTTGATTCTAGCCGTTGGATTGGGTTTTTTACAATTTTTTTTATCTCATTTGTAGTTCAAATTTTGCATTTAAGCAATTAATTCAGAGATTGAAAAAAAAAATATATATATATATATGTAAAACTAATGATTAAATAATCTTACAGAGAAACCAGTTTCAGAGCAATCAGACATCTTTTGCAGCTAGCTTCAGTAGACAATTAGTGTCTGCTTAACAGTTCGTGATCAGCTTAATGGATGTATCAGATAGGTAGACAGTAGTCCACCAACCAAAAACCATACTTTGTCTGAATGTAAATGAGTGTTTAACAACCGACATGATAAAAGTAACTTAAGTTTCTAACTACTCAACATCAAACAAAACCGATCATGCAAAACAACCAGGTTACAGTGTTGATAAAAAGAGGCCTATCTTGAGCGGAAGATCAGTTCAGTGTGGAAACCTAAAGTTTGTTCTTGATCGAAATGGTTTAAGAAAGAGTATTCATGCACAATCTCAACAACACTAAGAAATGTTTTTCAATCTAAAAAGATAAGAGGCCATGCAAAGTTTGTCGCAGACAAAGGAGGTTGTAGAGCTAATTAAGAAGCTAAACGAGTATAAGGAAGTCAGAAGAATGCCTCTCCATAGTCCATATTCTTGGGTAATGGTTTGCCTCCTTTTAACTCTGTCATCTTCTTGTGACTTGTGAGCTTGCCTTGCCCAAGTGAACTTAGTCAGAAGAACACCTCTCCCATATTCCGTTTTTACAATAGCTTCAGCTTTGGCCTCTGCTTCATCAATCATCATCATGGTCATGGGCAGATGATCTTCCACAAAGCCCAAAGCATTTGCGTTTCTTCACTTCGCAGTATGGCGTTCCAGCCTTGAAAGCTGCAGCATTTGCCTTTGCTTCAATGAGTATCTTCCTCAAGGTTGTGTACTCTATCCATATAAATGTCTATAGAGAAACAAACAAACCCACGAACTGTTATTTTAGCGGGAGAAAGATGATACGAAAAATAACTCGGAGATGGTGAATCTTTTTTGCAAACCTCGTTAGTAGTTGTGTTGGTTAAGTCAGAGGTTTAAGTGGTAAGCGAAGAAGTCAGCGAGGAGGAGAGAAACAATGGCTAGAAACACCACTATAAGTATTTGGGTGTTGTATGTAGCAACCAACCACTGTTTCCAAGATATTGCAAATTTTGATATACACTATTAGACTTTTAACATATGGCACAGAGATTGAGAGAGGTTAGTCAGGGTCTACGAGCCTGTAAAACTCGAGGAACTAAGTTTCCGAAAGAATTCTTTACGCTGTAATAAACTGCACAAAAGAGAAAGCAAGACTGAAGTTTAGGAAGATATGATTAACACAACAAAGTCATGTTTGGTGTGTACCTGTTAAGATATGTACAACACGGAGTTCTTTCACTCGTCCAGCAAGAAAGCTCGTGTACCTACAACAGACAATACAAAGATTCTATGAGGATAAAAGCAGATTCAACATATAAACTATGGACTTGAACTTTTTTTTTCAAAAAGAATAAAAGAAGAAATGGCTCTTACTTGTGAACATCGCCAATATTAGTATCCAGGTTTATAGATGATCTACAAAACAAAACAATGGAGCATGAAGTTAGCCACTTTGGTAAGCATTCAGATTCCTTGTTCACGTTTCCTGTTAGTATTCACGAGCTAAACCACTCAAGATCCTCTTAACATCAAGTATGAATCACAACATCAAATAGCTACAGATTCATTAGGGGCTGGTTTGAAAATTAGGTAGAATAAAAGAGTACAACAGCAATATTTTCCTTCTCTCACATAACAGAGCACAAAACGAGAGCAAAGAACTCCTTCCTCATTACTTGTAATGAAACTCATCACACACATTGTACCTGTTGTTAGATCAATACAACTTCTTCAGGTTTCACAAAACAACAAACTAAACATAAACGACACATTCCAGTTCAGACTATACATAAATACTTTAAAAAGACATCTCAGACTTGCAGTGAACTCAAACCCAAGACTATGGTTTACACTCTCTCTCGTTTAACCTTCAAAGCTTCAAGACATTCTTTAGGGATAGCAGCAGGGTCAAGCTCAAAAGAGCCAGCAGGGACACCTTTCTTCTCATCTCCGGTCAACTCAAAAGAAGGGACTCTATGCGAGAACCTAAGCATCTCACCAGAACTTATCATCATTTGCAAGACTCCATGTTGCTCAGCGAGTTTGTACACCGATGTGTATCCTTCCACTCTCGCTAGGTAAGCCACTCCGATGCCACCATCACTGTCCAAATCATCAGACACGACTTGGACGAAGTCGTATTCGTAGGGACGCTTTTGCTGCTTCCAGTTGTCACTGTTCCAGCCACTGAATAGAGCCCATGTCTCCCCTTTCCTCGGGTTTATGGTGATGGTCTTCTTGCCGGTTCTGACGTGGTGCATCTCGTGAGAGAACATCAGGTGGCTGTTTTTGGCTTTCTCTCCGTATTTGAATTCACCACAAGAGATGGGAACTGGTTTCTTGTCCGCTGCGGTTTGCTTTGATTCGAGCCATCTCACTCCAACTCTCTGCTGAGGTTCCAGGATCTTCCTGATCCGAGCGTAGTAGCGAGGCATGTCATCCAGAGGATCGTAGAGAGCCCATATCTGTCCCACAGCGAAAGACCTCATGGTGGTGTTGAAATTGTTGAAGTCTGCATCAGGACAACAGTATGGCTCAGGACCCTCATCAGGTCCATCAGCAATGCAGGCAACTTTGTAAGTTTTTCTTCGCTTTGCTTGACTTGTAGATGCAGATGCAGGATCAGCTTCATCCTTCTCAGCCAGCGATGAAGGCTCAAATTCATATCTGCATCTCTTTGCTTGCTTTGATCGGTTAGCCAATTCTTTCTCCTTCAGTTCAAGAAGTTCTTCTCTTTGTTCAAGTTGCTTCTCCTTCAGCTCAAGAAACTTGCTCTTCTCTTCAATCTCCTTGGCTTCAGCTTCTTGTTTCTCGATCCTCATCTCCAGCTCAGTAACTTTCCCTTTAAAGGTTTCATCATCCAAGCTCAGCTCTTTCTGCCTTGCTTCAAGCTCTTGCTCTCTCACTTCAAGCTCTCTCATTTGCTCTTCAAAGTTCTTCTCCTTCACCTCTAGAGACTTGCGTTTCTCTTCAATATCTCTTGTTTCTGCATCTCGTTTCAGCTCAAACTCCTCTTCTTTCTTCTTTAGCTCATTAGCCTTCTCTGTGATGGTCAAGCTCAGCTCCTTCTCCCTTGCTTCAAGCTCCTCTTTCTTCGCTTGCACCTCTTTCTTCAGCTCTTCACCTTTCTCTGCCATAATTTCCTTAAGCTCAGCAACCACTTCTTCCATCTGCATCTCAAGAACCAACCTCATCACATCTGATTCCAGAGACTGCTTAATACCAGACTCCTCTTCTTTCATCTTAACCTCTCGAACATGTCCCCTTACTGTTTTCTCCATCCTTGCATACGCCTCCTCATGCTCTTTCCACTGACGCTTGAAATCGAGAACCCCTAAAGCCTGCTCTCTAACCTGAGTCATGAACCTTTGTATTGAACCTCGATCCATCATTGCAACCCTAATTTGATACCCCATCAAAACAAAAACAAAAACTAGCTTAAGTAAACCATGGGAGAGACCAAACACAAACACACATTATAAGACAAGACAGAAACTAGTTCCTCTATGTTCCTACAAAGTTAGAAACTTACCGATGTTCAAGACCTAACGTCATTGGATCCTGCTCCGACGGAACTCTTGGTCGTGACGATCCGGGTTCCATTGTGATGTACAAACTTTGTTCTCAAGAGTCTTTAACTTAAGATAAAAGCCAAAAAAGATCAAAGCTTTAAGGGTCTTTACTTCAGAAAAAAAAAAAGAAAAAAAAAGCAAAAAGATCGAAACTTTAAGGGTCTGAACAAAGGAGGAGGAGGAAGAAGAGATAAGGTCTGAGGAGAGAAAGGCTTTCTTTTTTCTGTAAAATGAATTTTAGCTTTACACACTTCTTTGCTGTAAATGGGAGGGAGAAAGAAGAGAGACCATTCTAATTTGTGCAAGGTTTCTTTTATTTATGACCGTTGATCAGTTTATGAGACATGAGCCGTTGGATTGCGAATACAGCAGAATGACGTCAGATTGCTTTTTGTGTGTTTTGACTTGTTGACTGACACGACACTGGTGTATACGTATGGAGGGTTCGACATTTTATTAGTTAAATTTGATTCGATTCGAAAATTTCGAATATCCGTAAACTTTTGAAGTAAAGAAAATACTAAAATTCAATATCTATTAAAACTGAAGCAAATCACAAATACTAAAATTTTAGGAAGCGGATATCCGATCCGATCCGGTAGTATATAAATACATGTATATCTTGATTATATTTATAGTTTTAAATGTATAAAATTTTATAATTATTATTCTAACATATGACTTGACAAATTATATTCTTATTATTACTTATATAAAAGTATTACATTAAAGAAAAGAAAAAATTTATGATAATAATAATTTTTTTTTCTTAAGGTTTGTGTTATTATAATTGTTAACTAAGTTTAATTTTTTTACAAAATATGAAGATTCGCTACTTCTTTTAATTTTTATCTTTTATATCATGTAAAAAATATTTTACAAAACAAATTTGTATCAAAATTTTAAGATTATTTGTATTAATCCAAACAGATGAGATATCCGTAAGTATTCGTAAATATTCGCAAATATCTATTTATTTTTCTAATATCCGTATTTTACCGAAACAAAGCAAATCGAAGAATTAGATATTCGTGACATACGAAGCAAATCATAAATACCTTCAAAAACCCGGATATCCGATCCGTGTCCACGCCTGTAGGTAGTAGCCGTTGGATTGGATTTACAATTCGTTGAGATTAAATCTCAATTTCTTTTTTTTAAAAAAATTATAACTAATTATCCTTAGATGATCTTACAAAAAAAAAAACAACAATAAAGATTGAAATTTCGTCTATGCGTGTTTATTTTGATGTTTCTAGAGAAATTTGTTCATGAAAGTTATTGTTATAGGGTACTTCTTATGTTTTTCAATATATAGTAGTCAAAAAACAACATTTTTTTAATAGAATGAGAAATATAGTGAATTTAGGTATTGCTAAAACATCGATAACATAAAAAAAATGAAGATTGAAATTAAATTTATGCGTGTTTCTAATGTTTATAGACAAAATTGTTCATTTAAATTTTTATATGTGGTAGTAAGAAATAAGAAAGTACTCTAATAGGCAAAACATCATATGTATATTTACTTTGACTAAAAATATCATAAAGATTGGAATGTCATCAATGAGTTTTATTTAATAATTTTAACAAAATTATTCAAAGAGATAATTTATTTAATTTGCTAGTAAAAATAAATAAAAATCCTAATTAAGAATATATATGCATTTACTTTGACTAGGAGTTACATATTAACATTGTCTAAGAATTAAATATTACTTTGACTAGAAATTAAACATTTGTGTTATATTTGCCTATAAATATAATGTAATACGAAAGGTAGATCATCAGCAAAAACCTATTCTCTTCAATCATCTCAAACCCAAAGAAAATATATAAAAAATGAAGATCTCTTTCTCTTCTGTTCTCTTTGTACTCATGGTCGTTTTCATCATTTCTTCTTCAGGTAAAGGTTTATTATTATTTTTTTCAGAAAAAGAAAAAAAAGTTTATTATTTGCTTAGAAAATTTCTCTACAAAAAAACTGTGTTGTACTCTTAGATTAACTGAGAATTTTATTAACATAGACGTAAATGTTTGTTTTTGTTCTATATTGTTACTATTATATATAAATAGGAAACAAAAAAATGGTAGGAGAAGCAAAAAATTGTTTTCAAACGTGGACGTGTGAAGGGGGGAAGAAATGCAGAGAAAAGTGCACGGCTGAATACAAAGGGATCGGAAGGTGTGATGAAGTCACTGCTCCTATAGTTCCTCCCCAATGTAATTGCTATTATCCTTGCTAATAGATCTCTATGAGATATACAACAAATAATACTTCCTCAATATCAATCATTTGTAAACCTTTAAAACTTATGTGATTCAAAGAATAAACTTATCTCAAAGGTTATTACCAAAAAGAAAAACTTATCTCAAAGGTGAAGTCTATGATATGTGTTTGTCTTTAGTCTCTTGTCCTCTCTGATCTACTTCCTCTTCCACCATCTTCAATCCAAATCGTCTATAACAAGGGTAGTATGGATTGAGATTCTAATGTGGTCATAGTATCATTAATAATAGTGTACTAGTTCAACGTATTATCCGGAAAATCAAATTTGATCGAGCAATAATCGTATGAAATATCAAATTTTGAAGTCAAATCAAACCAGAGTGAAAATAATATGGTTATTCCCAATTTTGTTACACATCAATTCACACAGAAAAGTTATAATTCATCATTTTATTTATATATTCAGGGTTCAGAAGATGAAAAATATCAAACTTAATATCAAGTAGATGCATCATTCAAATGTCATCCTCTCTGCTTCATGTCTCACAGAGTCGAACGGTTAAAAGTGATGATATTAATAATGAATTGTTATATACAAATTATTATATGATTAACAAAAAGTTATATTAATAATAGTATATATTTATTTATTATATTAGAAAATTAATTATAAATTAATACGATAAAATTGTCAAAAATAAAACATATTTAAAAATATATACAAGAATTCTTATATATATTGTGCTGTTATCCAAAATTATATTTTCAGTCATCAAAGTAAAAACTAATGTATAGAACAATTCATAGTTAAATACTAATCAAGCAAAAATATTGTATAAAGAGTTTTTCTAAAATATTTCTAATATGTGAATGTTTTCAAAATTTTAATGCAATAATTATATATATATATATATGTTTATGAAAAATATTTCCATATATAAATACTTTAATTTTGATTCAAATTTTTTTTGAAAACATAAACACTAGCTTACAATATTAATTTCTAGCCAAAATAAATATTGGTTTTTGAATAAACAAATATAAATTTATAATAAATTTATAAGTATTTATAAGAAGATTACGTTCGCATGTAAGGACAAAACACCTAATTTGGTAATAAGAGAAGAAAACAAAAAGAATACTTAAATGTGTAAAGACATTACTATAATAATCTTTATTTATAAAGTTTGAGTTTTTATTCCCTTGGTGGGAATTAAAACTGTGGCATCTCAAAATTTAATCATCTCACGTTTTCCTTTGTGACATAAACTATATACTAGAAGATGGTCCGCACATTAATAATATATATCCTACTAATTCAATTTTTAATATAATTTTTTAATCTCAATCTAAATTATTAATAAGTTTCAAATATTAATGAATCAGAATATATAATCTACCTTTTAACATGGATAAATTTTTTGGCAAAACCTTTATTTATTCTATCATCAAACCAAATATGTAAAAAATATCATCGTCATAATAACCTAATAAAACTGTTTTAATACTTTAAAATAACATAAAAATAAATTTACAAATTAAACCATAGTTACCAATTATCAGGAAAACCTATGAAACTAAACCCTCTTCTCCTTGATTTTAGGATAAATTATTAGTTTAAATTTTTTATTTTAATATATAGTTTAGATAATTATGAATTTTCTTACTTGTCATCTTCTTCATGACTTATTAGTTTAATAAATTTTATTATTTCAATTTTTATTTTACTCTATATATTTATCATGATATTTTAGATAATTAATAGACATTAACCTATTCAACCGATATATATACTATTAGTTTAAATTATATTTAATATTATATACTTTTCATGATATTTAGGACATTTAACTAATAAATAGATATTAACAATATCTAATGATAATAGTATAATTATGTTTATTTAAAATTTAGTTTATGTAATGACTAATATTATAATCAGTCTCTCTTATTCATATTAGAAATATGATCTAAATAGTTATTACGATATTAAAGCTTTTTGAAAAAGTTATATCACAATATTAAAGTTAAGATTAATGGTAAACATCATTGAAAGTATGTCATAAAATATAAATTATATGTTTTGTTAAATATTTTACATATATTTAATTTAATATGAAACAATCATATTTTAACCAAAATAAATTAATTTGTATTTATACATGATAACATCAAAATCACAAACGATTTAGTCTAATAACAAATTTATCCATAAAATCAAAGATGTTATCAAATAATATTTAAAACCAAAATAGTAAATATTATATAAACTAAAAATAAAAATTAACCTAAAATATTAAAAATATATACAAGCATGAAAAACTAGGATTGGAAACATTAAATTAAACTAAAATTTTGTCAAATAATAACCATAATGTAAATATAATCTAAGAGAATACAAATATAATATTTTGTAATTCATTATTTTTGTGTTTTTATCTCAATGTTTTTAAAATCTAAAAGAGAATATATCATGTTTGTTGGCTACGGATTTTTGTTGATGTTTTATGGGTTATGTTTGGTTATAATCTTTCTCTTTTACTACCACTCGATTTTTTTCAGTACATATTGAAGCTTATACTTTAAGTGTTGTTTAAAAATATTTAACCATATTCTATATTCGTATTAATGTATTCTAAACCACCTTTCAAGGTACATGTACATCATTCTAATTTGTAAAAATTAATTTAGTCTAAATTCATATACTGCTTAAATAGGTGGACTAACCATTATAAAATCACTATTATCTAGAGAACAGAGACAACAAAGGTTCCTAACCTCTTTGACCATCATAATATGAATGTGGAGGATGCAACTTTGCAATAAAACAATACTGTCATGTTTTTTTTAATTTCACTCAAAATTTGTGGGTCAACCCCTACGAAAATATTGAGTTTTTTGTTAATTGCTACATATATTGAAGCTTATACTTTTAGTGTTGTTTAAAAATATTTAACCATATTCTATATTCTTATTAATGTATTCTAAACCACCTTTCAAGGTACATGTACATCATTCTAATGTTTAACAATTAATTTAGTCTAAATTCATATACTGTTTAAATAAGTGGACTAACCACTATAAAATCACTATTATCTAGAGAAACGGAGACAACAAAGGTTCCTAACCTCTTTGAGCTTCATAATATGTAAATGGAGGATGCAAATTTGCAATAAAACAATATTGTCATATTTTTTTAATATCATTCAAAATTTGTGGGTTAACCCCTACGAAAATATTGAGTTTTTCGTTAATTGCTATATATATGAAGCTTATACTTTTAGTGTTTTTAAAAATATTTAACCATATTCTATATTCTTATTAATGTATTCTAAACCACCTTTCAAAGTACATGTACATCATTCTAATTTTTAACAATTAATTTAGTCTAAATTCATATACTACTTAAATAAGTGGACTAACCACTATAAAATCACTATTATCTAGAGAAACAGAGACACCAAAGGTTCCTAACCTCTTTGAGCTTCATAATATGTAAGTGGATGATGCAAATTTTCAATAAAACAATATTGTCATATTTTTTTAATATCACTCAAAATTTGTGGGTTAACCCCTACGAAAATATTGAATTTTTCGTTAATTGCTATATATATATATTGAAGCTTATACTTTTTGTGTTGTTTAAAAATATTTAACCATATTCTATATTCGTATTAATGTATTCTAAACCACCTGTCAAGGTACATATACATCATTCTAATTTGTAACAATTAATATAGTCTAAATTCATATACTACTTAAATAAGTGGACTAACACCTAGAAAATCACTATTATCTAGAGAAACAGAGACAACAAAGGTTCCTAACCTCTTTGACCATCATAATATGAATGTGAACGATGCGACTTAGCAGTAAAAAATTATTGTCATGTTTTTTTAATTTCACTCAAAATTTGTGGGTTAACCCCCTACGAAAATAATGTGTTTTTCGTTAATTGCTATATATATTGAATATTATACTTTAAGTGTTTTTAAAAAAATATTTAACCGTATTTTATAATATTATTAATGTATTCTAAACCACCTTTCAAGGTACATTTACATCATTCTAATGTTTGACAATTAATTTAGTCTAAATTCATATACTGCTTAAATAAGTGGACTAACCACTATAAAATCATTATTATCTAGAGAAACAGAGACAACAAAGGTTTCTAACCTCTTTGAGCTTCATAATATGTAAGTGGAGGATGCAAATTTGCAATAAAACAATATTGTCATATTTTTTAATATCACTCAAAATTTGTGGGTTAACCCCTACGAAAATATTGAGTTTTTCATTAAATGCTATATATATTGAAGCTTATACTTTTAGTGTTGTTTAAAAATATTTAACCAAATTCTATATTCGTTTTAATGTATTCTAAATCACATTTCATGGTACATGTACATCATTCTAATTTGTAACAATTAATTTAGTCTAAATTCATATACTGCTTTAATAAGTGGACTAACCACTATAAAATCACTATTATCTAGAGAAACGGAGACAACAAAGGTTCCTAACGTCTTTGACCATCATAATATAAATGTGGAGGATGAAACTTTGCAATAAAACAATATTGTCATATTTTTTTAATTTTACTCAAAATTTGTTGGTTAACCCCTACGAAAATATTGAGTTTTTCGTTAAATGCTACATATATTGAAGCTTATACTTTTAATATTGTTTAAAAGTAGTTAACCACATTCTACATTTGTATTAATGTATTCTAAACCAACAATCAATGTACATGTACATCATTCTATTTTTTAACAATTAATTTAGTCTAAATTCATATACTACTTAAATAAGTGAATTAACCACTATAAAATCACTATTATCTAGAGAAACAGAGACACCAAAGGTTCCTAACCTCTTTGAGCTTCATAATATGTAACTGGATGATGCAAATTTTCAATAAAACAATATTGTCATGTTTTTTTAATATCACTCAAAATTTGTGGGTTAACCCCTACGAAAATATTGTGTTTTTCTTTAATTGCTATATATATTGATTGAAGCTTATACTTTTATTGTTGTTTAAAAATATTTAACCATATTATATATTCGTATTAATGTATTCTAAACCACCTGTCAAGGTACATGTACATCATTCTAATTTGTAACAATTAATATAGTCTAAATTCATATACTACTTAAATAATTGGACTAACCACTATAAAATAACTATTATCTAGAGAAACAGAGACAACAAAGGTTCCTAACCTCTTTGACCATCATAAATGCAACTTTGCAATAAAACAATATTGTCATATTTTTTTAATTTTACTCAAAATTTGTTGGTTAACCCCTACGAAAATATTGAGTTTTTCGTTAATTACTATATATATTGAAGATTATACTTTTTGTGTTGTTTAAAAATATTTACCCAAATTCTATATTAATTTTAATGTATTCTAAACCACATTTCAAGGTACATGTACATCATTCTAATTTGTAACAATTAATTTAGTCTAAATTCATATACTGCTTAAATAAGTGAACTAACCACTATGAAATCACTATTATCTTGAGAAACGGAGACAACAAAGGTTCCTAACCTCTTTGACCATCATAATATGAATGTGGTGGATGCAACTTTGCAATAAAACAATATTGTCATGTTTTTTTTTAATTTCACTCAAAATTTGTGGGTTAACCCCTACGAAAATATTGAGTTTTTCGTTAATTGCTATATATATTGAAAATTATACTTTTAGTGTTGTTTAAAAATATTTAACCATATTCTACATTCATATTAATGTATTCTAAACCACCTTTCAAGGTACATGTACATCTTTCTAATGTTTAACAATTAATTTAGTCTAAATTCATATACTGCTTAAATAAGTGGACTAACCACTATAAAATCACTATTATCTAGAGAAACGGAGACAACAAAGGTTCCTAACCTCTTTGAGCTTCATATTATGTAATTGGAGGATGCAAATTTGCAATAAAAAATATTGTCATGTTTTTTTAATATCACTCAAAATTTGTGGGTTAACCCCTACGAAAATATTGAGTTTTTCGTTAATTGCTATATAGATTGAAGCTTATACTTTTAGTGTTGTTTAAAAATATTTAACCATATTCTATATTCTTATTAATGTATTCTAAACCACCTTTCAAGGTACATGTACATCATTCTAATTTTTAACAATTAATTTAGTCTAAATTCATATACTACTTAAATAAGTGGACTAACCACTATAAAATCACTATTATCTAGAGAAACAGAGACAACAAAGGTTTCTAACCTCTTTGAGATTCATAATATGTAAGTGGATGATGCAAATTTTCAATAAAACAATATTGTCATATTTTTTTAATATCACTCAAAATTTGTAGGTTAACCCCTACGAAAATATTGAGTTTTTCGTTAATTGCTATATATATTGAAGATTATACTTTTAGTGTTGTTTAAAAATATTTAAACATATTCTACATTCATATTAATGTATTCTAAACCACCTTTCAAGGTACATGTACATCATTCTAATGTTTAACAATTAATTTAGTCTAAATTCATATACTGCTTAAATAAGTGGACTAACCACTATAAAATCACTATTATCTAGAGAAACGGAGACAACAAAGGTTCCTAACCTCTTTGAGTTTCATAATATGTAAATGGAGGATGCAAATTTGAATTAAAAAAATATTGTCATGTTTTTTTAATTTCACTCAAAATTTGTGGGTTAACCCCTACGAAAATATTGAGTTTTTCGTTAATTGCTATATATATTGAAGATTATACTTTTAGTGTTGTTTAAAAATATTTAACCATATTATACATTCATATTAATGTATTCTAAACCACCTTTCAAGGTACATGTACATCTTTCTAATGTTTAACAATTAATTTAGTCTAAATTCATATACTGCTTAAATAAGTGGACTAACCACTATAAAATCACTATTATCTAGAGAAACGGAGACAACAAAGGTTCCTAACCTCTTTGAGCTTCATAATATGTAATTGAAGGATGCAAATTTGCAAAAAAAATATTGTCATGTTTTTTTAATATCACTCAAAATTTGTGGATTAACCCCTACGGAAATATTGAGTTTTTCGTTAATTGCTATATAGATTGAAGCTTATACTTTTAGTGTTGTTTAAAAATATTTAACCATTTTCTATATTCTTATTAATGTATTATAAACCACCTTTCAAGGTACATGTGCATCATTCTAATTTGTAACAATTAATATAGTCTAAATTCATATACTACTTAAATAATTGGACTAACCACTATAAAATCACTATTATCTAGAGAAACAGAGACAACAAAGGTTCCTAACCTCTTTGACCATCATAAATGCAACTTTCCAATAAAAAAATATTGTCATATTTTTTTAATTTTACTCAAAATTTGTTGGTTAACCCCTACGAAAATATTGAGTTTTTCGTTAATTGCTATATATATTGAAGATTATACTTTTTGTGTTGTTTAAAAATATTTAACCAAATTCTATATTCATTTTAATGTATTCTAAACCACATTTCAAGGTACATGTACATCATTCTAATTTGTAACAATTAATTTAGTCTAAATTCATATACTGCTTAAATGAGTGAACTAACCACTATAAAATCACTATTATCTAGAGAAACGGAGACAACAAAGGTTCCTAACCTCTTTGACCATCATAATATGAATGTGAACGATGCGACTTTGCAATAAAAAATTATTGTCATGTTTTTTTAATTTCACTCAAAATTTGTGGGTTAACTCCTACGAAAATATTGAGTTTTTCGTTAATTGCTATATATATTGAAGATTATACTTTTAGTGTTGTTTAAAAATATTTAACCATATTCTACATTCATATTAATGTATTCTAAACCACCTTTCAAGGTACATGTACATCTTTCTAATGTTTAACAATTAATTTAATCTAAATTCATATACTGCTTAAATAAGTGGACTAACCACTATAAAATCACTATTATCTAGAGAAACGGAGACAACAAAGGTTCCTAACCTCTTTGAGCTTCATAATATGTAAATGGAGGATGCAACTTTGCAATAAAACAATATTGTCATGTTTTTTTAATTTCACTCAAAATTTGTGGGTTAACCCCTACGAAAATATTGAGTTTTTCGTTAATTGCTATATATATTGAAGCTTATACTTTTAGTGTTGTTTAAAAATATTTAACCATATTCTACATTCATATTAATGTATTCTAAACCACCTTTCAAGGTACATGTACCTCTTTCTAATGTTTAACAATTAATTTAGTCTAAATTCATATACTGCTTAAATAAGTGGACTAACCACTATAAAATCACTATTATCTAGAGAAAGAGACAACAAAGGTTCCTAACCTCTTTGAGCTTCATAATATGTAAATGGAGGATGCAAATTTGCAATAAAAAAATATTGTCATGTTTTTTAAATATCACTCAAAATTTGTGGGTTAACCTACGAAAATATTGAGTTTTTCGTTAATTGCTATATATATTGAAGCTTATACTTTTAGTGTTGTTTAAAAATATTTAACCATATTCTATATTCTTATTAATGTATTCTAAACCACCTTTCAAGGTACATGTACATCATTCTAATTTGTAACAATTAATTTAGTCTAAATTCATATACTGCTTAAATAAGTGGACTAACCACTATAAAATCACTATTATCTAGAGAAACAGAGACAACAAAGGTTCCTAACCTCTTTGACCATCATAATATGAATGTGAACGATGCGACTTTGCAATAAAAAATTATTTTCATGTTTTTTTAATATCACTCAAAATTTGTGGGTTAACCCCTACGAAAATATTGAGTTTTTCGTTAATTGCTATATATATTGAAGCTTATACTTTTAGTGTTGTTTAAAAATATTTAACCATATTATATATTCTTATTAATGTATTCTAAACCACCTTTCAAGGTACATTTACATCATTCTAATGTTTAACAATTAATTTAGTCTAAATTCATATACTGCTTAAATAAGTGGACTAACCACTACAAAATCACTATTATCTAGAGAAGCAGAGACAACAAAGGTTCCTAACCTATTTTACCATCATAATGTGGAGGATGCAACTTTGCAATAAAATAATATTGTCATGTTTTTTTAATTTCACTCAAAATTTGTGGGTAACCCCTACGAAATATTGTGTTTTTCGTTAATTGCTATATATATTGAATCTTATAGTTTTAGTGTTGTTTAAAAATATTTAACCATATTATACATTCATATTAATGTATTCTAAACCACCTTTCATAGTACATACACATCATTCTAATTTTCAACAATTAATTTAGTCTAAATTCATATACTGCTTAAATAAGTGGACTAACCACTATAAAATCATTATTATCTAGAGAAACGGAGACAACAAAGGTTCCTAACCTCTTTGACGATCATAATATGGTGAAGGATGCAAATTTGCAAAAAAAATATTGTCATATTTTTTAATATCACTCAAAATTTGTGGATTAACCCTAGAAATATTGAGTTTTCGTTAATTGCTATATATATTGAAGCTTATACTTTTAGTGTTGTTTAAAAATATTTAACCATATTCTATATTCTTATTAATGTATTATAAACCACCTTTCAAGGTACATGTACATCATTCTAATTTGTAACAATTAATATAGTCTAAATTCATATACTACTTAAATAAATGGACTAACCACTATAAAATCACTATTATCTAGAAAGCAGAGACAACAAGGTTCCTAACCTCTTTGACCATCATAAATGCAACTTTGCAATAAAAAAATATTGTCATATTTTTAATTTCACTCAAAATTTGTTGGTTAACCCTACGAAAATATTGAGTTTTTAGTTAATTGCTATATATTGAAGCTTATACTTTTAGTGTTGTTTAAAATATTTAACCATATTCTATATTCATTTAATGTATTCTAAACCATTTCAAGGTACATGTACATCATTCTAATTTTAACAATTAATTTAGTCTAAATTCATATCTGCTTAAATAAGTGGACTAACCACTATAAAATCACTATTATCTAGAGAAACGGAGACAACAAAGGTTCCTAACCTCTTTGACCATCATAATATGAATGTGGAGGATGCAACTTTGCAATAAAACAATATTGTCATGTTTTTTAATTTCACTCAAAATTTGTGGGTTAACCCTAGAAAATATTGAGTTTTTAGTTAATTGCTATATATATTGAAGCTTATACTTTTAGTGTTGTTTAAAATATTTAACCATATTCTACATTCATATTAATGTATTCTAAACCACCTTTCAAGGTACATGTACATCATTCTAATGTTTAACAATTAATTTAGTCTAAATTCATATACTGCTTAAATAAGTGGACTAACCACTATAAAATCACTATTATCTAGAGAAACGGAGACAACAAAGGTTCTAACCTCTTTGAGCTTCATAATATAAATGGAGGATGCAACTTTGCAATAAAACAATATTGTCATGTTTTTTAATTTCACTCAAAATTTGTGGGTTAACCCTACAAAATATTGAGTTTTAGTTAATTGCTATATATATTGAAGATTATACTTTTAGTGTTGTTTAAAAATATTTAACCATATTCTATATTCTTATTAATGTATTCTAAACCACATTTCAAGTAACATGTACATCATTCTAATTTGTAACAATTAATTTAGTCTAAATTCATATACTGTTTAAATAAGTGGACTAACCACTATAAAATCACTATTATCTAGAGAAACAGAGACAACAAAGGTTCTAACCTCTTTGAGCTTCATAATATGTAAATGGAGGATGCAAATTTGCAATAAAACAATATTGTCATGTTTTTAATATCACTCAAAATTTGTGGGTTAACCCTACGAAAATATTGAGTTTTTCGTTAATTGCTATATATATTGAAGCTTATACTTTTAGTGTTGTTTAAAAATATTTAGCCATATTATATATTCTTGCTAATGTATTCTAAACCACCTTTCAAGGTACATGTACAACATTCTAATTTTTAACAATTAATTTAGTCTAAATTCATATACTGCTTAAATAAATGGACTAACCACTATAAAATCACTATTATCTAGAGAAACAGAGACAACAAAGGTTCCTAACCTCTTTGACCATCATAATATGAAAGTGGAGGATGCAAATTTGCAATAAAACAATATTGTCATGTTTTTTTAATTTCACTCAAAATTTGTGGGTTAACCCTTATGAAAATATTGAGTTTTTCGTTAATTGCTATATATATTGAAGCTTATACTTTTAGGGTTGTTTATAAATATTTAACCATATTCTATATTCTTATTAATATATTCTAAACCACCTTTCAAGGTACATGTACATCATTCTAATGTTTAACAATTAATTTAGTCTAAATTCATATCTTGCTTAAATAAGTGGACTAACCACTATAAAATCACTTTATCTAGAAACAGAAACAACAAAGGTTCTAACCTCTTTGACCATCATAATGTGGAGGATGAAACTTTGCAATAAAACAATATTGTCATGTTTTTAATTTCACTCAAAATTTGTGGGTTAACCCTACGAAAATATTGAGTTTTTTTTTAATTGCTATATATTGAAGCTTATACTTTTAGTGTTGTTTAAAATATTTAACCATATTCTACATTCTTATTAATGTATTCTAAACCACCTTTCAAGGTACATACACATCATTAATTTTAACAATTAATTTAGTCTAAATTCATATCTGCTTAAATAAGTGGACTAACCACTATAAAATCACTATTATCTAGAAAGGAGACAACAAAGGTTCCTAACCTCTTTGAGATCATAATATGAATGTGGAGGATGCAAACTTTGCAATAAAACAATATTGTCATATTTTTTAATTTCACTCAAAATTTGTGGGTTAACCCTACGAAAATGAGTTTTGTTAATTGCTATATATATTGAAGCTTATACTTTTAGTGTTGTTTAAAATATTTAACCATATTCTATATTTTATTAATGTATTCTAAACCACCTTTCAATGTACATGTACATCATTCAAATTTTTAACAATTAATTTAGTCAAATTCATATCTGCTTAAATAAATGGACTAACCACTATAAAATCACTATTATCTAGAAACAGAGACAACAAAGGTTCTAACCTCTTTGAGCTTCATAATATGTAATGTGGAGGATGCAAATTTGCAATAAAACAATATTGTCATATTTTTTAATATCACTCAAAATTTGTGGGTTAACCCTACGAAAATATTGAGTTTTTCATTAAATGCTATATATATTAAGCTTATACTTTTAGTGTTGTTTAAAATATTTAACCAAATTCTATATTCTTTTAATGTATTCTAAACCACTTTTCAAGGTACATGTACATCATTCTAATTTTAACAATTAATTTAGTCTAAATTCATATCTACTTAAATAAGTGGACTAACCACTATAAAATCACTATTATCTAGAAGCAGGAGACAACAAAGGTTCCTAACCTCTTTGACCATCATAATATGAATGTGGAGGATGCAAATTTGCAATAAAACAATATTGTCATATTTTTAATTTCACTCAAAATTTGTGGGTTAACCCTACGAAAATATTGAGTTTTAGTTAATGCTATATATATTGAAGCTTATACTTTTAGTGTTGTTTAAAATATTTAACCATATTCTATTTCTTATTAATGTATTCTAAACCACCTTTCAAGGTACATGTACATCATTCTAATGTTTAACAATTAATTTAGTCTAAATTCATATCTTGCTTAAATAAGTGGACTAACCACTATAAAATCACTATTATCTAGAGAAACGGAGACAACAAAGGTTCCTAACCTCTTTGAGCTTCATAATATGAATGTGGAGGCAAATTTGCAATAAAACAATATTGTCATGTTTTTTTTAATATCAAAATTTGTGGGTTAACCTACTGAAAATATTGAGTTTTAGTTAATTGCTATATATATTGAAGCTTATACTTTTAGTGTTGTTTAAAAATATTTAACCATTCTATATTCTATTAATGTATTCTAAACCACCTTTCAAGGTACATGTACATCATTCAATTTTAACAATTAATTTAGTCTAAATTCATATACTGCTTAAATAAGTGGACTAACCACTATAAAATCACTATTATCTAGAAAGCAGAGACAACAAGGTTCCTAACCTCTTTGAGCTTCATAATATGAAGTGGAGGATGCAATTTTGCAATAAAACAATATTGTCATATTTTTAATATCACTCAAAATTTGTGGGTTAACCCTACGAAAATATTGAGTTTTTAGTTAATATATATATATATATTGAAGCTTATACTTTTAGTGTTGTTTAAAATATTTAACCATATTCTATATTCTATTATTAATGTATTCTAAACCACCTTTCAAGGTACATGTACATCATTCTAATTTTAACAATAATTAATAGTCAAATTCATATCTTGCAAATAAATTGGACTACTATAAAATCACTATTATCTAGAGAGCACAGACAACAAAGGTTCCTAACCTCTTTGACCATCATAATATGAATGTGGAGGATGCAACTTTGCAATAAAACAATATTGTCATATTTTAATTTCACTCAAAATTTGTGGGTTAACCCTACGAAAATATTGAGTTTTAGTTAATTGCTATATATATTGAAGCTTATACTTTTAGTGTTGTTTAAAATATTTAACCATATTCTATATTCTTATTAATGTATTCTAAACCACCTTTCAAGGTACATGTACATCATTCTAATGTTTAACAATTAATTTAGTCTAAATTCATATCTTTGCTTAAATAAGTGGACTAACCACTATAAAATCACTATTATCTAGAACGAGACAACAAAGGTTCCTAACCTCTTTGACCATCATAATATGAATGTGGAGGATGCAACTTTGCAATAAAACAATATTGTCATGTTTTTAATTTCACTCAAAAAATGGGTTAACCCTACGAAAATATTGAGTTTTAGTTAATTGCTATATATATTAAGCTTATACTTTTAGTGTTGTTTAAAATATTTAACCATATACATTCATTATTAATGTATTCTAAACCACCTTTCAAGGTACATACACATCATTCTAATTTTTAACAATTAATTTAGTCTAAATTCATATCTTGCTTAAATAAGTGGACTAACCACTATAAAATCATTATTATAGAAATGGAGACAACAAAGGTTCCTAACCTCTTGATGATCATAATATGAATGTGGAGGATGCAACTTTGCAATAAAACAATATTGTCATATTTTTAATTTCACTCAAAATTTGTGGGTTAACCTACGAAAATATTGAGTTTTTGTTAAATGCTATATATATATTGAAGCTTATACTTTTAGTGTTGTTTAAAATATTTAACCATATTCTACATTTGTATTAATGTATTCTAAACCACCTTTCAATGTACATCATTCAAATTTTTAACAATTAATTTAGTCTAAATTCATATCTTTGCTTAAATAAGTGGACTAACCACTATAAAATCACTATTATCTAGAGAAACAGAGACAAAAAGGTTTCTAACATCTTTGAGCTTCATAATATGTAAGTGGAGGATGCAAATTTGCAATAAAACAATATTGTCATATTTTTTAATATCACTCAAAATTTGTGGGTTAACCCCTACGAAAATATTGAGTTTTTCATTAAATGCTATATATATTGAAGCTTATACTTTTAGTGTTGTTTAAAATATTTAACCAATTCTATATTCTTATTAATGTATTCTAAACCACCTTTCAAGGTACATGTACATCATTCTAATTTTAACAATTAATTTAGTCTAAATTCATATCTTGCTTAAATAAGTGGACTAACCACTATAAAATCACTATTATCTAGAGAAGCGAGACAACAAGGTTCTAACCTCTTTGACCATCATAATATGAATGTGGAGGATGCAAATTTGCAATAAAACAATATTGTCATGTTTTTTAATTTCCTCAAAATTTGTGGGTTAACCCTACGAAAATATTGAGTTTTAGTTAATTGCTATATATATTGAAGCTTATACTTTTAGTGTTGTTTAAAATATTTAACCATATTCTATATTCTTATTAATGTATTCTAAACCACCTTTCAAGGTACATGTACATCATTCTAATGTTTAACAATTAATTTAGTCTAAATTCATATCTTTGCTTAAATAAGGACTAACCACTATAAAATCACTATTATCAGAAACGAGAGACAACAAAGGTTCCTAACCTCTTTGAGCATCATAATATGTGTGGAGGATGCAAATTTGCAATAAAACAATATTGTCATGTTTTTTAATATCACTCAAAATTTGTGGGTTAACCCTACGAAAATATTGAGTTTTTTAGTTAATGCTATATATATTGAAGCTTATACTTTTAGTGTTGTTTAAAATATTTAACCATATTCTACATTTTATTAATGTATTCTAAACCACCTTTCAATACATGTACATCATTAATTTTTAACAATTAATTTAGTCTAAATTCATATCTTCTTAAATAAGTGGACTAACCACTATAAAATCACTATTATCTAGAAGCAGAGACAAAGGTTTCTAACCTCTTTGACCTTCATAATATGAAGTGGAGGATGCAAATTTGCAATAAAACAATATTGTCATATTTTTTATATCACTCAAAATTTGTGGGTTAACCCCGAAAATATTGAGTTTTCATTAAATGCTATATATTGAAGCTTATACTTTTAGTGTTGTTTAAAAATATTTAACCATATTCTATATTCTTATTAATGTATTCTACCACCTTTCAAATACATGTACATCATTCAATTTTAACAATTAATTTAGTCTAAATTCATATCTTGCTTAAATAAGTGGACTAACCACTATAAAATCACTATTATCAGAGAAACAGAGACAACAAAGGTTCCTAACCTCTTTGAGCTTCATAATATGTAATGTGGAGGATGCAAATTTGCAATAAAACAATATTGTCATATTTTTTAATATCACTCAAAATTTGTGGTTAACCCTAGAAAATATTGAGTTTTAGTTAATTGCTATATATATTGAAGCTTATACTTTTAGTGTTGTTTAAAATATTTAACCATTTCTATATTCTTATTAATGTATTCTAAACCACCTTTCAAGTACATGTACATCATTCTAATTTTTAACAATTAATTTAGTCTAAATTCATATCTTTGCTTAAATAAGTGGACTAACCACTATAAAATCACTATTATCTAGAAAGAAGACAACAAGGTTTCTAACCTCTTTGATCATCCTAATATGAATGTGGAGGATGCAAATTTGCAATAAAAAATATTGTCTTATTTTTTTAATATCACTCAAATTTGTGGGTTAACCTAGAAAATATTGAGTTTTAGTTAATTGCTATATATATTGAAGCTTATACTTTTAGTGTTGTTTAAAATATTTAACCATATTCTATATTCTTATTAATGTATTCTAAACCACCTTTCAAGGTACATGTACATCATTAATTTTAACAATTAATTTAGTCTAAATTCATATCTTTGCTTAAATAAGTGGACTAACCACTATAAAATCACTATTATCTAGAGAAAGGAGACAACAAAGGTTCCTAACCTCTTTGACCATCATAATATGAATGTGGAGGATGCAACTTTGCAATAAAACAATATTGTCATATTTTTTAATTTCACTCAAAATTTGTGGGTTAACCCTAGAAAATATTGAGTTTTTTGATTAATTGCTATATATTGAAGCTTATACTTTTAGTGTTGTTTAAAATATTTAACCATATTCTATATTTTATTAATGTATTCTAAACCACCTTTCAAGGTACATGTACATCATTCAATTTTAACAATTAATTTAGTCTAAATTCATATCTTGCTTAAATAAGTGGACTAACCACTATAAAATCACTATTATCTAGAAGCGAGACAACAAAGGTTCTAACCTCTTTGACCTCATAATATGAATGTGGAGGATGCAAATTTGCAATAAAACAATATTGTCATATTTTTAATATCACTCAAAATTTGTGGGTTAACCCTACAAAAATATTGATTTTTATTAATTGCTATATATATTGAAGCTTATACTTTTAGTGTTGTTTAAAATATTTAACCATATTCTATATTCTATTAATGTATTCTAAACCACCTTTCAAAGGTACATGTACATCATTCTAATTTTAACAATTAATTTAGTCTAAATTCATATCTTTGCTTAAATAAGTGGACTAACCACTATAAAATCACTATTATCTGAAGAAGAGAGAAACAAAGTTCAAACCTCTTTGACCATCATAATATGAATGTGGAGGATGCAACTTTGCAATAAAACAATATTGTCATATTTTTTAATTTCACTCAAAATTTGTGGGTTAACCCTGAAAATATTGAGTTTTTAGTTAATTGCTATATATATTGAAGCTTATACTTTTAGTGTTGTTTAAAATATTTAACCATATTCTATATTCTTATTAATGTATTCTAAACCACCTTTTGAAGGTACATATACATCATTCTAATGTTTAACAATTAATTTAGTCTAAATTCATATACTGCTTAAATAAATGGACTAACCATATAAAATCACTATTATCTAGAGAAGCGGAGACAACAAAGGTTCTAACCTCTTTGAGCTTCATAATAT